>OY748290.1:20928767-21006923 GCA_963556515.1 Nudaria mundana | reverse complement strand
ATACCTTAATAATAATATAGATCCCCGATGACGAAGTTTCGATTGGATTGCACCAACCGTTGTCACGGGCCAGGAGGATGTTCTCAATTCGATTGGTTTTTTTTGTATGTACACCTATTACGCTGAGGTTTATGATCCGAGTTACGTGATTCTTCTTAAAATCGGTAGCGGAATAGTTGCCATTTGGTCTCACCATAAGTCCGCGGCCCAAGGCTGCGGCAGCCCCTTCTTCCATTTCCGGGCGCCCCAAAGACGCAGTCGGTAGTATTACCTGTGCCGTCGGCTGACTTTGGCCACCTCTGTGTCCTTTGTCACGAGGTTTGGCCGCACCATAAGTCAACGGAAATCGGGGTTGGACTACCAACTAAACCACAATGGTTTTTCTCCTTTCCCTTTAACTCACCGTCACCGGATAAGCAGACTGACGGGCGGCCCGGCAAAGTGTGCTTTCTGGTAAGTTAGTTCCTCGGGAATTAAGTATAAATTCAGTGTTTCAGGATACAAAAGCCGTAGTTGGTAATAAAACTAAAGATCATATTTAAAAAAATACTATTTTATAATTTTCTAAAATCTAAATTAACCTAAAATCTTTTAAAGAATGCAATAATACTGGTAACTAGTCCAAACAAAATTCCTAAGTCAAAGTTTCTGCTTTCGACTTTTCCATCCACAAGTTATTCGTTTACTAGGCTACTATTAGGTATTTGTTCCATGGTAATGATACAATTTACAGCGAGGTACTAACATTAAACCATTCAAATAAGCTTAAATTGAATGTAGTAGGCGTGTGTTCACATCAGAGTGTAGTGGATAGCGTTCGGGCTATAACGCCTTCGCAACTCAAGTGATTTTTTCCAGACCATAAACACAAGCCCCCGGACGATTTTTGTATTTGAAATTATAATCATCTTTATTTTATTTCTGGCTCCGGTTGTTTCTCAGCGTCAGTTGTCAAGATTTCTTTTTCTATTAAATCCTTTTTGTTTTGGTAGTATAACCACCTGAAAACATCAATCGGTACTAGTTATTATACAACCACATTTCAGCTATCACTTTGTTAGGCCTACATATAGTTTGAATCTATTAATCTTTCCGAAACGTTGGGTATACGTATTTGCTAGAACCTCGACCGTGTGTCAGCAGGTGCACCGTATGCAGGTGATTATGACTCTTCTCGGAGCTACTACTGTCGTCCTTACGGTCAAATAGTAGACCTCGCGAACTTTAAAACATTTTTCGGCTCCTCGCCATGCCCCTTCCCCCGATCAAAAAAGCTCATGATCAATTAAGGAAAACTTGTGCCAATTTTCGTGCAGAACGAATAAAAACATGGCTAACCCATAGGCCCGGGACACACATACAGACAGACAGACGACGAAAGCAAAACTGTTCAGTGTCCAAATGTAGACGCCTTGCTCACTGCGCTCGCTCGGTCAAGTATTGCGCTGAAAAAGTAGTTATTTGGACAAATTACCTCCCAAAAAGTAAACTGTGTAATCAATTAGACTAAAATATTATATAGAGAATATTATAAAGAGGAAAGATTTGTATTTTTATGTGTATGTTTGTAATGAATAACCTCAAAAAAAATCACATAATTATGATGTCTGCTTATCTGACATTTAATATTTTGTTTTATTTCAATTATACTTACAAATTAATTATTCATAATGTTGACTCATCAGATTAGACTAATCAGACATTGTGGCGCCGTTAACCTAATTCACCTGAGCTATTTCACCTAGGTGCATTAAATACACTTTTAGTAAATTGTATATACCTTTAGCGCCGTTCATAAATCAAAAGAAATTATTAAAAGACATATTAAAACCATAAGTAATCTTTATTCACCTCAGATAATCACTTGTTGTCCGTGGTCCTACTTACTGGTCCTACTAGCAGGACCAAGGGCCATTCTTTTTGCCCCTAGTTCTATCAGTAGGACCACGGGCACCTAACATTACCCGTAGTGCTACTGGTAGTACTACGGACATTTTTACTTGTCCGTGGTTCTATCAATAGGACTACAGACAAGTAGCAGTGCCCATAGTTCTACTAGGAGTAATAAGATCTTTTTCCTGGTTACCCACTTATGAGTATTTATTCTAAACGTAAGGGTGATTAATAAATCATCATGTCATGTCATTTCAGTTGCCGACATGTAATAGAATCCGTTAAAAACAATTACTTACTACATACGAACATACAAACATATAAAAACATACAACCATCTTCACAAACTTTCACATTTATAATATTAGTAGGGTCAAACTTTATTAAACATCTTCTCTGGGAAAGGTAATTTTTTTTTATTTTTACTTATTATTTATGTACACATAAATTACATGTATAAATTTAACATTTATTAAGAAAATAATAAATCGTGTCTCTCCGGAAGGACCTTAGGAACTGGGGCCCTCAGGAACGAACTCAAAATTACTACGGACAATAAAAAATTACTCGTGGTCCTACCACAGTTTAGTAGGACCATTGCCCATACAAAATAATGTTGTTTTTGTTACAGTCCTAGTGATAGAACTAGGGGCAAAAAGAATGGCCCGTGGTCCTACTAGTAGGACCAGGTAGTAGGACCACGGACAACAAATGCAATCATGATTTCTGAGTAACTTGGTACTTCAAATGCAAATGTGAAGAGGCTTACTGATAAAAAGGTTCTTTATAAAACTGAATAAATTTTACTTTAAAATAAATTTAATGCACCTAGGTGAATAAGGTGATTAAGTTTTTGTATTTCAAAGCAATGAGTTTGCTTAAACTATTCTTAAAATATTAAGAAAGAAATTATAAATAGATCACAAAACTGATGTCATCGGCGGGATTCGAACCCACGGCCTTTCCCTAACAGGGGGACTGCTCTGCCAACTGAGCTACGATGACCACTACCGACAACATCGAATTTTTGCTTCATATCATATTCATAATTTCTACATCGCGCTATTAAGGTTAGCGTTGGATCCACCTACCGCAGTTCTATCGAACTGACGGTACCAGTGTATCGTGTTACAACGATATTTAGACACTGAATTTTTAGATGAATCCTTACCAAATCCATATATTTTTGTATTTCAAAGCAATGAGTTTGCTTAAACTATTCTTAAAATATTAAGAAAGAAATTATAAATAGATCACAAAAACTGATGTCATCGGCGGGATTCGAACCCACGGCCTTTCCCTAACAGGGGGACTGCTCTGCCAACTGAGCTACGATGACCACTACCGACAACATCGAATTTTTGCTTCATATCATATTCATAATTTCTACATCGCGCTATTAAGGTTAGCGTTGGATCCACCTACCGCAGTTCTATCGAACTGACGGTACCAGTGTATCGTGTTACAACGATATTTAGACACTGAATTTTTAGATGAATCCTTACCAAATCCATATATTTTTGTATTTCAAAGCAATGAGTTTGCTTAAACTATTCTTAAAATATTAAGAAAGAAATTATAAATAGATCACAAAAACTGATGTCATCGGCGGGATTCGAACCCACGGCCTTTCCCTAACAGGGGGACTGCTCTGCCAACTGAGCTACGATGACCACTACCGACAACATCGAATTTTCGCTTCATATCATATTCATAATTTCTACATCGCGCTATTAAGGTTAGCGTTGGATCCACCTACCGCAGTTCTGTCGAACTGACGGTACCAGTGTATCGTGTTACAACGATATTTAGACACTGAATTTTTAGATGAATCCTTACCAAATCCATATATTTTTGTATTTCAAAGCAATGAGTTTGCTTAAACTATTCTTAAAATATTAAGAAAGAAATTATAAATAGATCACAAAAACTGATGTCATCGGCGGGATTCGAACCCACGGCCTTTCCCTAACAGGGGGACTGCTCTGCCAACTGAGCTACGATGACCACTACCGACAACATCGAATTTTTTGCTTCATATCATATTCATAATTTCTACATCGCGCTATTAAGGTTAGCGTTGGATCCACCTACCGCAGTTCTGTCGAACTGACGGTACGAGTGTATCGTGTTACAACGATATTTAGACACTGAATTTTTAGATGAATCCTTACCAATAATTCTTAATATTTTAAGAATAGTTTAAGCAAACTCATTGCTTTGAAATACAAAAATATATGGATTTGGTAAGGATTCATCTAAAAATTCAGTGTCTAAATATCGTTGTAACACGATACACTGGTACCGTCAGTTCGATAGAACTGCGGTAGGTGGATCCAACGCTAACCTTAATAGCGCGATGTAGAAATTATGAATATGATATGAAGCAAAAATTCGATGTTGTCGGTAGTGGTCATCGTAGCTCAGTTGGCAGAGCAGTCCCCCTGTTAGGGAAAGGCCGTGGGTTCGAATCCCGCCGATGACATCAGTTTTTGTGATCTATTTATAATTTCTTTCTTAATATTTTAAGAATAGTTTAAGCAAACTCATTGCTTTGAAATACAAAAATATATGGATTTGGTAAGGATTCATCTAAAAATTCAGTGTCTAAATATCGTTGTAACACGATACACTGGTACCGTCAGTTCGATAGAACTGCGGTAGGTGGATCCAACGCTAACCTTAATAGCGCGATGTAGAAATTATGAATATGATATGAAGCAAAAATTCGATGTTGTCGGTAGTGGTCATCGTAGCTCAGTTGGCAGAGCAGTCCCCCTGTTAGGGAAAGGCCGTGGGTTCGAATCCCGCCGATGACATTAGTTTTTGTGATCTATTTATAATTTCTTTCTTAATATTTTAAGGTGATTAAGGTTTTTTAAAAGTAATTGTAATGCACCTAGGTGTCTAAACTGTACTAAAAGTGTATCTAATGCACCTAGGTGAAATAGCTCAGGTGAATTAAGTTAACGACGCCGACATTGTAATTACTTACTTCATTATGCCTGCTAATTTTGCATGCCAGTTGGCGGAAATATGGTGGAACTAAAACTATTATTATACCTCTGTACTTACCTGTATTTCGCAAAAATAAAAAAATAAAGAATTGAATTGAATTTAATCCAAAACTACTGTGCCGATTTCTAAAATTCTTTCACCATTGGAAAGCTACATTCACCCTGAGTAACATAGGCTTTTTATCCCGGTAATTTGTTCCCACGGGAACGAACCGGGAACGTGTAAACTAAATCACGCGGGTGGAGCTGCGGCGATCAGCTAGTCTGTTATATTTTACTAAAATATATTTAATTGAAAAATTGTTTGCGGTTTTCCCCGTTTTCAACAATCCTCTGTTTAGATTTGAAAAGCTTATTTGATTTAGCTTTAAGCTTATAGGATTTATCTACCTAGTTAATAGAAAAAGAATACACAGAGGTAGTAATCCCACATTTCGTTTCGCATTTTTACAACCATTATTTACACTGGCTACTAATTTATTGATGTCGGGTTTGGCAGAAGAAGCATGAGAGTAAAATAAATGCTATCGGAATGAGAAGTCTGAGAACTATAGCTGCTGTGACTCTGATGGACAAAATGAGAAACAGTACGATAAGAGAACGTTGAAGTGTAACAGAAGATGTAGATGTGAACCACATGGTTTTAATTTGTTTCCTCAAAACACCAGGGTGATCAAAGGTACACGAGTTCAATTAGTTTATGTTAATAAGTGGGAAACGGGATGCTTAGATGATAGGGATTTGTAGAGATGATGGATGACAGGAGATTGACAAAACAGATATCATATATAAAGCGAGTGTGAATGGATAAGCTAGTAAGGGTGCAACCAAATCGTAAATGTCTCAGTCCTGGTTAAAAGTACTCGTAACCAGTAAGCATTTATAAAGACAATGAATTGAGGAAGCGAAAGAAGTATGCCAGGGTCGTAGCAAGAGGAAGTCCGTGGTTTCTGTCTAGTGGGAAACGGCATTTTATATACATAATGTATTTACTAATTTTATTGTTGTGAGTCTACTTACACCAAGATTCCAACAGCTGGTAAAATAAGCACGGAGCCCATTAGGAACACAAATCCAGGCAAGATTTTGAGCGTCGCGCTGTACACTTGAGAGTATAAAGGCCCATACACCAAAGGCGCTAAAGCTTCTGATACCCCAAATAAGGAATTTACTTTTCCTGTAAAACAAAAATCAAAAAATGTAAGGCTGGCTATTTTTCTGCCCATAGAATAATTATCGCTATCCAATGTTGGGAACCTTTCCAGTAGGCAATGACGCGGAGGATTTTTTAGACAGGTATTGTAAATATTTTTAGTACATACATAATTATATAAATATATATATATTGAAATTGGTATCCATCCAGATAAATAATATGGAAGCGTCTGTGTGTAATTTCAATTTACTATACTACATACACAAGATACTATACGCCTTCTGGGGTCCCCGACTTTAGAAGAGGATTCTTCAACTTTTATCGAGGAAAAAATTCAAAATTTTGATCTGGTTATTGATAGTCTATGTAATATCAGTATTCATTCAGCTTTCACTATTCTTCGTTTTTGTCTTTTCGTACCCAAATTTACACATGCCCTCCGTTGAGAACAATTTTGGAAAAATGTAGAAATTTTGGGCAGACTAGACAACTTAATACAAAATTCTTTGTGCAAAATTTTAAATGTAAATATTAATAACCGAGCCTAGGTCCAAGCTCTCTTCCAGTTCGCTTGGGCGGGCTAGGTATTCGTAAAGTCACAGATGTCAGTCTGCCAGCATTTCTGTCGTCGGTCCATAGCACCGAAGAATTAGTCAGGAAAATTTTGTCAAATACACTGATTGATTCCGAGGTTCGATGCAAGACCGATGCCATAAATGCTTGGAGGATGTCTTGCTCCGACACTGACCTGCCCTCACGCCTAGGCTCACAGCGACTGTGGAATTTGCCGCTCTGTGAATTGAGAATTAACTAAAATTGACACTTCTCTCAATATTTCAGAACGTGCACGCCTGCTGTTGGAGAATAGTAGTCAGGGTTATGGATCCAGGTATTCCCATCGCCCAACATCGGTACAATGTTGGACAACACAATCTTCCGCATTGCCACTTGCCTTCGGCTGGGTACACCTTGTGTATCCCCGCATCATTGCACCTGTGGAGTAGCCGTCGATAATCTGGGACACCATGGCCTTTCTTGTAGCAGAAGTGCAGGTCGTATACCTCGGCACGCTATTCTAAACGACATAGTTCGTAGGGCTCTTTCCACCGCAGGTCTTCCGGCCGTACATGAACCAAATGGTTTAGCACGAAGCGATGGAAAGAGACCGGACGGTATATCGTTGCTACCGTGGAAGATGGGAAGGCCTTTGGTGTGGGACGCTACATGCGTTGACACCTTATTTTTTTTTTTTTTTTATTTATTTCAGGCAACAAATAGAATAGTTACAGTTGGTATAAACTTATTCTACGGCCCATAGATAAATACCTTAAAACTAAGAATACATATAGATATTACAAAATGTATATTAGGAATAGAATCTTAAGACTATTAGTTAGTACACACTTCACTATCGCACTTCGGTCTTTTTGCGTACCAGTGGTAGCGATCCGCGGAAGCGACGGAACACCACGCCCTGTGGCCAGAAGGTTTCCTCCATGACGAGGCTCAGTCTAGTGTTGGGCACACGCGCCACGAACGACAGGAAACTGACGTTACGGCTCGCCTCCAACAGCTGCACTCTCGGCGTGAAGTTGGCCTTCTTGCGCACGTACTGTCCGATGTCATCCGCCTTAGTGGTGTAGTGTAGGCGGGAGACATACACGGGTGTACTCAGTATTGCGGCCTGCAGCGCTGGGCTGGACTGCGCTGCATCGGTGCCGCAACGGTTCACTTTGGTTCGTGATCGGCGCTTCCTTTGCACTGTCACGAAACCATCAGTAGCCACATCCGGTACCTTCTGTGGTAGTGGCTTCGGTGGAGCGGTCGTTGCGCTGATGGTGACGAAACTTTGTCGTTTCATGGGGGCTGTAGGTACGGGCAGCGGAGCGGGGCGCGGGGTTAGCGCGGCCTTACAGGTAGGGGCCGCGGGGGCGGGTGCGGTGCGGGGCATTGCGCGCTCAGCACTCGATGACGGCGACAAAACTGCTGACGCGTAACTCGCATTGAGGTCAGCTTCACGACGCATGTTTATGTTGGCGTTAGGTGGTGACCTAGATACCGCTGTAGACTCGCGCAAAGTAATAAGTTCTTTACGCAAACTCACAACGATATCCTCGGTCCTTGCCAACCTCGTCTGGACGTCCGCCAAGCTCGCCTTTAAGGACACTATGTCCTTTAAAAGGCAGGTAACGTCGACGTGGTCGAATGTGACCGGAGGAAGCTTCGATAAGTCCTGGGCCACAAACGTAGGCACGTCGTCAGGATCGGTTGCCTTAAGCAGCGTGATGATGTCTTGTATGCTTTTTGTTGTCCCGTCACGCCTGCGGGACACCATCTGGTCGCTCTTATTGAGCACGCTGTACAGTAGCCGCTTAGAGGCAGCTATCTCTTCCTGGCTGAAACTCGACGAACAGATCTGGATAGCCGACAGCTCGTCCATTACATCCAGCTTCTGTTGCAGGAACGCCAGTAACTCATTTGGGACGAGTTGCGAACTCATCGCGATACATGCAACGGCTGACGCCGCGCTACGAGTAGGTATTAGTCAGCACACGCGTCCGCATCAAAACGCGGCCCAAACAAGACTGACCTTAGCACCTTCAAACCTTCCAAGCAAATCCAGATGTGCCGGCGCTGCTGCTGCATCGGCTGAAGACCTCAAACGGCGTAAATATGCTAACCTAGCAGGTGATTACATATTTGAGCCGTTTGGGGTTGAGGCACTGGGGTCATGGGGTCCAAGTGCTCGCCGCCTTTATAGAGACATTGCTAAATGCCTAATCGATGCTTCTCAGGACCAGAAGGCTGGCTATTTTCTGGCCCAAAGAATAAGTATCGCCATCCAACGTGGCAACACAGCCAGCATTCTGGGAACCTTCCCAGTCGGCAATGACGCGGAGGAGTTTTTAAACGATATTTTGTAATGTAAATATTTTTAGTATATAATTATGTTGTACATTTTAATTCTTATTGAAATAAATTCCACCATTTCTTAGATACTATACACGATACTGATATAACATTTTTTTTTCTTCTATTGCCATCCATCCCGGGTACGCCCTCGTAAGGGACGTCGGCAAATAGAAAATACAAAATAAAATTATGCTGACCACACAAAATATTTAATATTGGTTCTGGAGTTAGACATATTACATCTATAATATTTATGCCATTGTCGAACTAAGTAATAAGTTCACATAGCTTTGAGGATGTTGTTAAACAAAACATTTGTTCAGATTTTGTTTGTACATCATGTTTAAAAAAAAAGTTAAAAAAAAATCAATAAAAAAAAAAAAATATATTGTTCAATAACGTTGATACTCACCGAATTCTTCACCGTCAACTAATTTAGTGGCTATAGACCGCAGAGCAATAAACGATGTACCGTTTAAGATTTCAATCAGACAAGCTGTGGACAAATTGTATAATTTAATAGTTTCTAAAGGAATTTACAGACCTGTTTCATTGAAAGCTTACATATTCAGACAAAGTTTTTACTCTGAACTCAAAATGGACTAATGCTAGAAAATCTTAATTTTATAATGACTGTTTTGCTTGTCTATGTACCTACTTATAGACTAATTGGTCTCTTAAACTGTAAAACCTAAATGTACCAAATTCAAATTTTTGATTTTATTAAAGATTATTTATTTATTTGAAGTTATATAATGACTATTTGACTATGAATATTGATTTAATGATAATGCAGACTGTAAGGAATGTAATTTTTGTATGTTCAATTAATGAGTTGGAAACCTGAAATAAATGAATTTTATTTTTATTGACTGAGGGAGCGAAGCGACCGACGTCTCCGTTTCAACTTGCAGACTGGGGAGAATTTCTGTCGTCTGTACCTACCTCTACATCTGTACATCTACGGGTTCTGTCAGATCATGTTTGCGGCCGTATTTATCAACCGATTTTCATGAAACTTTACAAATACACTCCTTGCTTACAATGAATAACATTTGAATTATATTTTTTGGATTGGATGAAAAATTTAAGAGTAATAAAGAAAATTGAAAAATATTTTTTTAAAACAAAGCTCCCGAAGTCTACGGTTCACAGAACCACTAGTTTTAAAATGTTACGGAACAAAATTTTAATTATACATTATAATTATATAACATTTATAACATTTACTATATTTTCTTTATATTTAGATCTCATTCATCACTAGACCAATATTAATCAAATTTGGTGGCAAAATACTATGATATCCCGTGGTATAATCCGTGGCTCGCTACAATTTCTATTATATGTACTCTAATTACTACTATAAATATAATAATTTTCTAACAGTTAAATGTACGGTTTAGGAGTAGTTATTAAGAAATAATTGATTAAACATAAACTTGAAATTACTCTTCAAGTTTTGAGTACGGATATACTGTTACGACTTCAACTTAGTTTCTAATATGTGATGGATCTGTAGTTGTATTATTGGGATTAAACAAGGGGGACTGTTTAATCCCAATAATAGTGGGCAGACTGTCGGGAACTTCCTAGCGTGCTCCTTGATTTTGACGATATTGTACTGAGCAACGAAGCAGTCATCTCCCATTCTGCCACGGGATAATCTACCCAGAGGAGATGTCCTGTTGCCCCAAATACCCGACAGAGGTGACCCCATTGTGGTAGGACTAGCAGTGGTAGAAGTTGTTTTGTTTGTGGTACTTTACTTACCCATATAAATCTCCAAATTCGTTCGAGCGAAGGCGTACGCAAAAGAAGCCGCTATTTTGCTAACTAGAGATATTATGCAGAGGAGGGTGTCATCCATTTTGCAATATTTGGTAAACAAGGATATTGAAAAGTAAGTACCTGAAATAAAAATTCAATTTTGAGTTTAATAAATTGTTAGATATTTTGTTAAAAACAATAAAAAGAAAAAGTTAACTTACAACTTTTTCTTTTTACAACAAAAATCACAAATCTATTGGAATCAGCATGAGTTGTGATGCACTGACAATTTAGTACCCAAGACCATCTAAATGCATCGAAATAACAGGCCAACTTTTACTTTATGCTTAATTTACTACTCACTTTATTACTCACCTACTGTATTGGTCACAACTGAATACGTAGACCAAGCACTGAACTGTACTTCATCCCAATTGAATCTGTATCTTGTGAACAAATACAGCACAGAGAATTCCCCTGAAATTAAAGTTTTACTTATTTCTGTAAGACTTCAAAGTAAAGATTAAAATGAATATTCTTCTCGTCTTTATCGAAAACGGTATAAAACAATAAATATTTCGACCGTGTAGCCTTTACACCTATCCGATATTCATTTAGGTGAGTTCGGGTTGAAAGTGAAAACTCTCGGAGGGAGCAAAAGGCCGTCATGGCGATGGAAACTATTTTGGAATTACTGGTTAAGACAATGACCCTTGCTCAGCTCTTAAGTTCGCCTCAACTTTGACGACTATAATAAAATGTAGCAAGGGTCATAATCTTATCTCTTACATAAAGCCATTGGAAGTTAAGAGTAAAACAAATATTATCTGTAAATAAACGCTTTTAAAATGTTATTATCTATTTTATTACTACATAAAATAGAATAGATAAATCAATGTATATTGTAACCTAGCAAGCAAGTAAGTGAATGTAATAATATGTAGTGAAATCATTACAGTAGATAAAAATTATATTGTTTTTATGTAGTCTCAGTCTACCCTTACAGGAAGGGAAGGTTCCAAGATGTGGTTATGTGTGTGACAGACAAGTATCTCATACTCACCATTTAGGGGACCAAAGGTAACAAATACGCAGCACAAGAGCAAAGATACCCTGAGTCTCCGGTTACGTTGACCTTTTCGGAAAACAACCTTGAATGTGTCTGCTACAAGACTAACATCAAAGAAATCTCGAAGGAATCCTTTGCTAATTGTTTGCGTTGCCTGTAATATTTTACATGGGTTAATGTCGCATGAAACCTTGATATAAGCCTGAAAAGGTTAACCATAATTTTGAATATATTCCAAGTAGCTAGCTAATAACATGCTTGCAGCAATATCTCTAATCAAGTTCTGTTAAATACCGTTGTTAAATTTAATAGACACAATATTTGCACAGAATTAAATGTAATAAACAGTTCTTCGACTTTTATACTTCTACGAGTATGTAGTATTTTAGTAACATGTTTAATCTACAACATTAGAAATTTGACGCTTTTAATTATACTCTCTTTAACATTGATTGATTAGTACAGATATAAAAATGTGCTTTGTAAATTCATAAAAAGATATGCTTACTGATGTTAGTTCGATCTGCTATAAACTAGTAATAGTAGATGTAACAGGGTTTAAATATAATAATAACGAACGAGCGTTATATTGAAAAAAAATTGAAGATGCAATAATAGACATGTAATGTTTTACTCACTGTTTTTTCTCCAGAATTCTTCTGAGGTTCTTTCAACCAGTAATAGCCATAGAGCAAACTAAATAGGTACATTGTGCCTGATATCAAAAATACTCCATAATATCCTACCCACGATAATATAATACCACTAAAGGCACTTCCTATAGGATAAGCTAGTGACATTAACATATTCACCATCCCCACCCTATAAGTCCTATTCTCTGTTGTTGTTATATCACTTATGTAGCTAAATACGCCAACGAAACATGTGAACCATCCACCAGTAAGTGCAGGGAATATAGATTCAGTAATTGCAGCTACTTCAACAGGTAATTCGTAGAAAAAATAGGTATTTAAGATGAAACCAAGACATGTTAATAGTTCTCCCAATATTGGTATCAAAATACATGCTTTTCTTTTTCCAGTTCTGTCACTCCAAGCACCTACGAAAAGAACCAGCATTACTGGAAGTGTAGTCTGAATTATGTTTTTCCATGCTTGGATTTTTGCAACTAATATTTGTACTTCGTCTTCATACATTGTGTAATTTTCCGTTTGTCTCAATGTCAATGCATCACAGACTTCACGAGTATAGTTCAAATTAACCCTGCATGCTTTTTCTAAGTTCAAATTTTGTACAGCCAATGATGAGAGAACACACGGTATGACGTAACAGGCCATAATTGGTTCCACAGTAACATTGTCTTTAATTTCTTTTATTTTTTCTCTTAGTGTCAATTTCTTTTTCACTGTTTCTTTTGTTTGTATTATTTCTGATAGTTTATTTATTTCTTCATTCTGTTTGAGAGGAGTTAATTCATTTGGTAAATCACTCTTTAGATCTTCTCTTTGCTCTTTATGATTTGTCTCTTTACCATCTTCTTGTTTATTGGTGTTGTTGACATTCATCTTGGTCCGGAACTGGCGCACTACCTTTGCTGTAAGGTGTCGCTAGACTGAATAATGTATAGAATTGATAGTATTCATTAACAGTTTATATTTGTATTGCAATTGTATACTTCAATATTCGTGTTATAAATAATATTATATCAATATTACATTATTTGCAAATCCAATCTTGTATGGTTTATGATAAGCAGCTCCTAGAAATAAATCTTTTGTCTTGTGCTAACCTAGCAAACCTAGGTAAACATTACTATCTCGTAGGAACAGTTGTGCAAGAAACATAAATAAAAGTGTGTCCCTTAGAATTTGAAATAGATAGGTATAGGAGAGTTATTTTTGAGAGTTATATATATAGTTTCAGAGTTATTTTGGAGTTTTGAGATATACAAAACAATCTGACTCCCGAAGCTAATTAGAGCTTGTGCAGTGACAGTTAATACGTATACCTTTTTTATTGTATAAAATACAGAAACACTCAAACCCATTTAAGGATCATACCTCTACAAAGTTTTGTTATAACCGGGGGATTTTAGCACCACTGCAGCCACTAAAGTGGTCAAACGTATAATTCTGTCATGTGACCAAATCAACACTAGGTATTTGGCAATTTACTGCGAAGCCATTGCTTCAACATTTCGAGTCACGGAAGGTGACGCTGGCTGTGCTTATGCTGAAGCCAAATTTGTGAACAGACATTCTTTTTTAATTTATTTTTTACAATTAAATATACTGAAATATTGTAGTAGGAATAATTGAATCAACGTTTAGTTGATGTAAATATAATGGACAGTTTCAATTATCACAAACTCCAAGTTCCTTATTCAAAGTACTTAGGTCAATTAGATTCATTGTAGAGGACACGTCGGGACTCAGGAGGCTTGTTACCTTATTACGCTCAAATGCGAGACAATTATGTTCATTTCCAGGGAACACCTTATTACGTGTCTGGAAGTTTACTAAATAAGAACATTAATCTATCGTTTTTCTTTAAGCGTTCTGAAGATATTTAGAATATTACTACATAGTGGTATATACTGGACTTAGACGTTATGGATTTGAATGCCATCCAGGGCAAAACATAGTAACGGTGGTTATAACTAGCGGACTAAAACTTTCCTTAAGAACCACTCTATATCCATTAGTGAAAGCATGGTGACGTAGTTTTTGAGTTTATCGCGAACAGACAGACGCGGCGGAGGGCTTTGTTTTATAATATGTAGGTACTTATAGATATAATGTGTGTATTTAAAAGTGGTGTATAAGCATGTTTATCTGAGCTCATAACATTAAGCTTATATTGTTGGCCAGTTCTATAATATTTGTTTATTTGTATTGTTTATAAATATCTCTTAGAACAAATCTTTATTAATTGTTGCAGAATTTATAAATAAAAGCCTGGGTATAGTAACGCATTGATTGAAACAAAGGATTGATTGGATTGCACCAACCTTTATCTCGTGGAAATGACAGACAACCATGTCTACCTTATAGTAGGTACATACATTCACATCTGTTTCTTGAAGGGGAAGGTAGAGGTACGCTATGCGCTCACGTTTCGTCAGTAAAGGGTTCTAAAGATCTTGACGGAGTCCCTATGTGCCGCTATTCAAATTTATAGTGCTTTTAATATTAAATGATAATAAACTTCACTACTTCATCTAACCCCTAAACTAAACTAATAAGCTTGTATCTAGACAACTGATAAGCTTACTTATATACAATTATACCTATATATTTCCATATACAAATACATACATAAAAACTATATAAATATAGGTACATAAAAAACTATAAAAAAGCATTTTCGTGGATCACACAAACCTTTTGACCCGGAGATCGAACCCGAGACCCCGGCTTCAAAAGCCGATGCACTACCGACCACGCTACCGAAGCAGTCCATATTATCACGATAAAGTCCCGGGCTCAGACTAAAAGAATAACATAGACGGAACATGTAGAATAAACACGTGAAGCCAAATGACACTTTCAATGTGTGCGTGTGACTCCGATTTCCGTGTACCGATACCACTAACGGCGTGTGCGTAATGTTGCCAGCAAATGAAAAAATCTCCTAAAAATTTCTATATAGTGGACATATGGAAAATTAATATTTGTTATAGTAAATGTTATCTGCAATTATTTTGTCATTTACACAAATGATTATTATGATAAGTGCCTAAACTGGGGAAGTGTTAAAATAAATAAAAACGTGATAAACACTGAGTAAACACACTTTAATTCCAAGCTTTCAAAAAAATTCTCATAATTAAAATAATCCTTTTTAAGATGAATGAACAAAGCTTCATTCCAGTGTAAGTACAAAGTACAGTCAACAACAAAAGTTGATTAGCACAAAAATATTTATTATTCTTTTTTACATCCCAATGCATGTGCCACAGCAATGTACAAGTAATTTTAGAATCCCCAAGGACAAAGTTAATATATTTCGTGTTTTGTTTATGATTTTGTGATCGGTTTAACAGCTATTAGTGATCAACAGATAAGAATTATTGGTTAAGCTACTTTTGTCGTTGACTATACATGAAGTAGATATCAATAGTCGTTAAGACTAAGTAAGTAATAGGTTAAGACTGAGGCCTTTGTAGTGTTAGACTGAAATTAAACTACTGACACAGTAAGATAAATATATTGGATCAGAACACAGGCTGGGAGGTCAGACAGCGGTCAAATACCAAGATTGCCGAAATAACCAAGCCACGTATTAAGTAGATCCCGGACACAGATGTGATCGGGAGTTCGGGACTAACGCACGAATGATGATGATGATGATTAGAAACATCGAGGTTGTCAACATTGATGACACTGATTTTTTTTACTCAGTACTTTATAAATTCCCATAAATACTGCTAAATATTTTGTGGAAATGATGATAAATTATGGCAACTCTGTATGATATGGCGGAGGTTTTGTGTTCCTAGTTTGTGCAACTAAAATATTTAGAAAAATGTTATGAAATCTAATAAGAAATAGTTAATTACTTATGAAACGATAATCCAGCATTCTTTCTATGAATAATTGAAGTGTTTTTACACCTTTTCACCACACAATACGGCATATTTATAATATTTTGTTCAACCGTGATCGCACGTGCGTACACACTCGCTGCTCACAAAGGAGTGGCGAGCGAAATGGTATCCCATTGCTATATAGTATCCCTTTTGGCGGCTTCACTCGCTAGTTCTATTCGTTCCGTCTATGTTATTCTTTTAGTCAGAGGTCCCGGGTCTCCATTTTTTCTGGTGTAATAATCAATACCCTGGGGTTATCCTTTCGAGATCGTACCCAAGGAGTACGGCAATGGACGTCAAGATGACCATTGCAAAAAACAAAAAAAAAATAAAGTGAATTAAAAGTTAGTTATATCATACAATTTAAGTTTAACAGAAAGCCTTAGAAATCTTATTATAACAAACAAAACAAGAATTTTCAAATCCGACATAATTATATTCCGACAAATATTTTTGAATATAACGCTAATAAATCACGACATATTATAATACAAAGTCACCCGTTCCGTATGTATGCTTAGAACTTTAAAACTACGCAACGGATTTTGGTGCGGTTTTCACCAATGGATAGAGTGGTTCTCGAGGAAGGATTTTGTGTATATAATTTGTCAAGCGGGCGAAGCCGCGGACGTCCGCTAGTTTTGTTATAAAATACACATACTTTTAATAAATAACGACTCTATACTTACAATCTTCTTCTGAAAGGGTGCTTATATTTTGAATTATAGATAGGTATTACGAATTATACTAGGGTCTGGTACATACTGAGAATACTAATTTTAATAACGTGAAAATATTTCGAAACAATTTGATTTCATTCACATCACTATCACTGTAGAACTGTAAAAACCCGATGTATCACTTTAAAAATCGATCCCAAATCAGATGCTTGTCCTCAAAGTATTATATAACAGAATAGGGAATAGTACCTACTACTTATGTTTCAGAATTTTGCGAATTTCCTTAGGAACTTGTTATTATTGCTGCGATAGAAAAACCCTATTTGATTAAGAAACCAACTAAAACTATGCTATATCCTAACACACTGCGCCGAATATAAAAGATTTAATATTTAGACGAAATCCTCAAAAATATTTGTGAAGTTTCCTAACAAGGGCCACTACCTTCTTTACCGTTTCTTAACAACACAATGATTGGTGCGTATCCTGCATCAAGTACACCTACGATTATTCAAGAAGATGAAATGACAAGATTGTGCGTAGTCTGCAAATTTGGAATAATTAGGTATTACATGACGAACATACATGAGCATCAAGGCCGCCCCCAGTAAGACATTTGTAAACTTATTCCACTGAGCCATTTTCCCAACGCATTTGGGGCATTCTAAGTGCGATTCGGCTGAACTTTGATATTTGCCGTGAAGCGACTGCCATCTGACCTCCACAACCCATGGGCGATATCGAAGTTCTGTAGTTAGACCGGTCGAATTTTTGATTTAGGGCTCCCACTACCCCTAACGACTGCCATAGATGAACCGGGACCGACGGTTTAACTTGCTCTCCGAGACACAAAGGGGTCTCAATATCTTAAGAAATGATTACACATCCTAAGACCGGCTTGACTCGATGTTGCTTAACATTTGCTTTTTTTATATTTAGGTCGACAAATTGACGCCACCCGCCTGATGGTAAGCTGAGGCGACGTCTGGCAATTGAGGGCGACTCTCACAGTACACAGGAATACTATAGAGAGTGGCCCTCAACTTGACGACCCAGTAATGTGCCTCTTCACGCTTCACTTAAAGAGCCCAGGGTTATATGTTGGAGGAAACACGTGCGCAGGCAGGGCGTTCCAAGCCACCATCGTTCGGCAGAGAAACGATCGTTTAAAACGCTCGGTTCTCGCGAAGACGGTTTCCACGGTATGAGGGTGACATCTCTGGCCGGCACGCGTTGTTCGGGATCGGAAGGGAGAGGGTGGGGTCAGGTTGAAGAGCTCTTCAGAACACTCACCGTGGTAAATACGGTAGAACGCGGCCAAGGAAGCAATTGTTCGGCGCTGGGCTAGCGGCTCAAGGCTTCCCGTTACCTCCGGACAGTCTATAATGCGAACAGCGCGTCGCTGCATAGCGTCGAGTGCGTCCAGCAAATACTTCGCGGAGGTGAGAGCAGTATTCAACGCAGGGTCTAATCTGCGTTTTGTACAGCAGACACCTCTGGTGCGGTGTAAAGAATCGCTTTACCTTGTTCAGTATTCCTAGTTTCCGCGAAGCTAGCCCAATACATCTCTCAATGTATTTTGTGTTATTGAGCTCTCGACGAACGTCTATGCCAAGGATGTCTAGATTGTCCTTCATTGGTAATATTGCATTCTGAAGAGTGGGTAGGGGAAGGAAAGGGGATTTTTTCGCTGTAAATGCACACGCCTGTGTTTTGTGGGCATTGAACTCGACCAAGTTCTCGGCACCCCATTGGGAGATACTGTCGAGGTTTCGGTCGAGATCACCCACGAGATGTCGTCTCTCCTCCTCTATCACAGATCGCCCCGCCGTCGGACGAACCGAGTAACTCCCGTGCAATGTACTGTCATCTGCATAGCAATGAATGTTCCCGAGGGAAAGCATATCATTGATATGCAGAAGAAAGAGAGTTGGTGACAGTACGGACCCCTGCGGTACCCCGGCATTCACTTGCAAGAAGCGAGAAGCCTGGCCATCGCAGAGGACCCGCACTCGGCGCTCGTTTAAAAAACTGGCAATCCAGCTGCACAGTTGAGGAGGTAGACCATATGCCGGAAGCTTGGAAAGGAGCGAAGCATGCCAGACCCTATCGAAAGCTTTGGCGATGTCCAGGCTAATAGCCAAGGACTCGCCGAACTTTTCCATAGCCTCACCACATACATGCGTGACGAATGCCAGGAGGTCACCCGTTGATCGTTTTGGCCTGAAGCCATATTGCCGATCATTGATTAGCGAGTGATCCTCCAGGTATCGCATGAGGTGCTTATTAATAAGAAGCTCGAGCACCTTGCAAATGACTGAGGTGACAGCTATGGGTCGATAGTTGCCTGGATCGGATCGATCCCCTTTCTTGGGGATCGGTTGTACGTTCGCCTCCTTCCAGGCCTCCGGCACGAGGCCTGTAGATTATGACAGGCGGTACAGACGCGTTAATACTGGAGACAACTCAGCAGCACATTTTCGTAGCACCACCGCCGGAATGCCGTCAGGGCCACTGGCTTTCCGCGTGTCGAGTGACCGCAGCACTGCCCGTACATCACATTGCCTGATAACAATATCAGGCATAGTGTGGCCACAGTTGGCGATGGCGGGGGGCTGCAGGCCACGGTCATCGACCCGGGAATTAGCCGCAAAGAGGTCTGCGAGCATGTCCGCCTTCTCTTGGGCTTTGTGAGCCAGTGATCCGTCAGGAAAACGCAGTGGTGGCAGCGAGGGTTGACAAAAATTTGACTGTACGGCTTTGGCCAGTTGCCATTATCCACGGCTGCCCGTGGGATGGGATGTGAGCTCCTGACCAAGCCGCGCGACGCGCTGGGCATCCGCTCTCTTGAAGGCCCTCTTGCTGAACCTAGTGTCCCGATTGTACGCTGCTTTGAGGCGGTTCACGTTCGGGTCACGTGCCGCCCGAGCCCTGACCCAGGCGCGATATGCCGACTGTTTTTTCTGGACAGCCTCGGCACATTCACGCCCGAACCAGGGGCGAGCTTTGCGGATGCTGGCGACATCAGTGAAAGGGATATAATATTCTATCCCTAGACTGATCTCGCCAGCAATGGCAGCAGCGCTATCCGAAGGCGCCTTCCCTACAAAGCAGCGCTGGCTCCACGGGACGGACGCAAAGTAATCGCGGAGACCGTCCCAGTCTGCCGACGAGTAGTGCCATAGTCGTCGAGTCATTTGTTCAGCACGAGCAGGTGGTGGCACTTGGAAGCTGGCGTGCACCACACAGTGGTCGGAAGTGCCCAGTGGGGCGCGTACCGACACACTGTACTCGGCTGAGCGACTCGTCAGCAGTAGATCCAGCAAGGCGGGCGTGTGGTCTGACCTGTCAGGTATCCGGGTGATCCCCCGTACCATCTGGGTCAGCCCGTGGGAGAGAGCGAATGCATGGGCGGTTCGTCCCGCATGATCGGTCCTAAGGGACCCCAGCCACTCAACGTGATGACCGTTAAAGTCCCACAAGAAAACCAGGTCAGCGTTCGGGAACCGCACCTGCGCATCGTCAGCCATCTCGCTGAGGTATTCGAAAAGCCTTGTTGTCCCAGTGTCCCCTGTGTGGGAGCGGTAGACGCACACGTAGTTCTGGCTCATGGAGCCATGATCCACGTGCAGCCAAAGGACGGAGTAGGAGGGGTTCTCCAGACAGCGCAAACGGCGGCAGCAAACATCCGCCCTAACGAACACGCACACCCCGGCTTTATCGCGGAATTGTTCCTCAATGATATAGCCCGGGTAACAGAGGTACGACGTGTCGTCAGGGCGGCGTATCTGTGTCTCCGTTAGGAACATCACAGAAGGCCGTGCCGACTCCAGGTGATGGTGGACGGTATCGAGGTTTGCATGGAGTCCGCGGATATTCGCGAACTCCACCTCAAACGAAGTCAACTTTGTGGGGTTTCTAGGGGCCGCTGTGTACCGTCTATTATATTGTTGCACTGTCATTGTGAAATATGGGGAAGCGTGAAGACAGGGCGATATTTGGTGCGGCAGTAAGTGACAAAGTGCAGAGGCTAGCTTCGTCTAGAACCGTGTGGTTAGGTCGGAGCCGACCCGCCGGACGGAAGGGCTCCCAAACCCCCCTGATGCAAGGCCGCCGCTACCCCACACCGGTTACCACCCGGAGCGGCGACCCCACAACAGGATTATGCGCAACATGTGGGGCAGCCTACTGGGGTGGTTGGTCCCAGGCGGGCCCCATGACTATGTTGCGGGCGGCCGCGGCAACGCCGTTGCTAAGGCTCTCCCTGGCCGGCGAATCGACCCACACCACCCACACTAGACTCCACTTCGCCCCCACTGGACCCCTGCCTGCCGCACCATACACCGTCCCGGGCCCGGCAGTGCAGCTGCTGAACCCCTAACGCAACCCAGCCTGGGCTGGGTTACTTGGGGGGCTTTAGCACAGCTGCACGGTGGTACCCCCCCGGACCAACACTGTTGTACCACCTGGTATCCACGTAGGGGCCAAAGCCACCACATGGGTACCGTAATATACGAACCTCGTCCGTTAATCAGCAGGTGCGCCACTAGCAGGTGAGGTCGCTGGGGCCCGATAGATGTAAGAAGGGCCCCTTTGCACCCAAACTTTGTTCTAGTACATTGTCCATTAAACAGCGAAGCAAAGACTGGACTGGCGAAGGGTATGACTACGGGTGTTAAGGGGTTTTGAACACCTCCGCCTTGAAGAACTTAATGTCAAACGCCAGCTCCGCAATATGCGTCCCAAGCCTTCCTAGAACTACACTTACAATTTTGGCTAACAGTTATTACGTTCTTCTTGTGATCGCGTTTTCGTGAACCTGTTGGGGTTTACAAGGCACGCTCGTACACATGTCGCTGTTAACGGATACGTCATGGAGGATAACTATAGTACCACGACTATTGATTTTAAACCAGTGGCTTCCACCAGTCTAATAGTCAGTGTAATAGAAGTCAAGTCAAGTCCAAAAACGTTTGGTATATTATAGGTATAGATATTGTAGGTAGGTTTTTGTGTAGGGCCAGTCATGGAACTGATGGTAGCTGACGGTACTAGGTTATCATTCTATTATGTAGGACCAACAAAACACATATTGGCAAAATGTATGTGTGTTAAACATCTCTGCCTACCCTCTAGGGGATTTAGGTGTGACTACTAACGAAATGAAGCCCCTGCCACAATTTATATTTTACTTATCATTCAAACAGTGAATTGCCAACTCTTTTATACAAGTTATCCCTATTAGAACGCACACTGTTGTTTCTTCTCAATAATATGGGTAGGTTGTTTTATTTCGTGGTGAAAGGCCGTGAAATAAAAATCAAAAATAAAACATCTTAAAACAATGGAGAATATGATGTTTAATTTATATATAATTGCAATGATTTCGCTAAATAGAAGACATAATAATATGTCGACGTTATATGTCTTCTATTTAGCGAAATCATTGCAATGATATATAAATTAAACATCATATTCTCCATTGTTTTATCATGGACTTTCACCTGGTAACGCCTGACTCCATTCAGAATAAAACATCTTCTTAAATTGTAGGTACAGGCGTTTAAATTATGTAATGTAAACATGGAAATTATATAAATTATATAATTATAATAATTTAATCAGATGTATAAAGTAAGTGATACTAGATTAAATAAAACCGGCAAAGTGCGTGTTGGGCCACGCATAGTATAGGGTTCTGTAGTCACCCATTATAGGCTCTATAACTCTTAAACCAACAAAGTTGTCTGGTCCGTTATAGTTTTCCTAAATCAAAAAATTGTAGTTCGGGAGGAAAGCCGAGGATGGCCGGACATGACGAAACTATAACGGTTCCGAGACTTTTACTACGGAACCCTAAAAATTATTGCCAAATAGTGGTTGCCCAGAACAAGATGGCGTGTGGCAAAAAAAAAATTATGTAATTTACATAAATAGGTAAAGATTTTGTTCTGAGATCTTGTTTTTGACGTGTTATTTTGTTATTAGAATGCCAACTCATACTGGGCAACCGGTTTTGACTGTAAGGCGTCAACACAACACACACACTTAGAACACCACTTTAACTAGGTCGCCACCCTGCTTCGCGGCAGCATATTAGAGCGCAGCAAGCATCGCATATCTTTGTGTAAGTTTGAGGGTCAAAATTGAAACCATGCTCCAAGTTGCTCCAGGTTGCGTGCTGCGGGGCCTTTGCACTACAGCACGCAACCAGATTCACTCACTGAATCTGTTGCGGGATAAATAATAACCCGACCCCAACGACGCGGGGTTTTCATTCCGAAGAGGCCACTGGAAATGCCTTCTGGGGGTCACCAGATCGCCCGCAGCAATGGACATGGGAGTGGCCGCAGTCTCGCGGAATTAAACAAAAAAATTATAGGTATATATAGGTATCAGTAGAATTAAAAATTATTATTGTTCTTCAGCAATAAGTTATATTTACAAACATTAGTAACACTTAGTTCGGAATTACCCATGATTTACAATTATTGTTTCTCTTTAAATAAATAAGTAGAGAAAAACAATTTAAAACTCGCGCCAAAACGTTTGTCAATGTCATGACCGACATAAGACGTCACGTATTATGTTGTTGATGTAGAAACGTAAACAGTAAGAGCTCATTGAAAACCTTTGTTTTTTCTTGTTATTTAATATGAATTCGAGTTTTATAGTGAATGTGCGCTCTCTTAATGTAATAACACATAAAATACACACATAATAATATTCTTTTTTAAATAAATCTGTATGAAAGTAGTAGTTTTAACTTGTAAAATTGGATTCTATAGTTTTTACGTCTACAAATTGCTTATATTTTTAAGGTCAGTTTCATTTAAGTTATTTTTTTAATAAACTTTTGGTATGGCATTGTCTTGTGGTATAATGACGTTGTTTGTGGTCAAAATTAATTATAAACAACTAGTTTTAGAGGTTATGTTTTAGTGGATCTACAGTTATTTTTATTAAAATTATAAGTTTGCAGACAAATTCTGCGCCACACGTCATCTATGTTGTGACGTGATGTATTCTTTATCATGTAAATCGTTCGAACATTCGGTATCTCTTATATCTCTACAATAAAGTAAGTAGGTAGTTTTTGTTTCTGTAGGTCGTGTATCCAGGAGACCGGTGATGGCAAGAGATTATGTCAAAATTCATTCACTGTTAAACATTGGGTTAAAATTATGCATTTTCCATTTAATAGGTACTAATTTCTACGCCAAGCCACATAATAGGGAACAGTACTCATAGATAGGGAGGTCGTCAATGATGTTGATGGCCGTGGTTGTTAAGGAAAAATATGTGATAAATAACATATCGGTTCGTAATTTTAAAAAAAGGAAGAGTTTTTCGGTCGTCACCATCATTCAAGGTCATCCACCATTTTCAAAATATTAGTTGGTCTTCTGAAAATTTAGAGGAAATAACCGGTTATGAGGGTTCCGTACCCGAAGGATAAAATGGGAACCCTATTACTGAGACTTCGCTGTCCGTCCGTCCATCGGGCCGTCCGTCTGTCTTGGGATGTATCGCATGAACTGTAATAGTTAGAAAGTTGATTTTTTTACAGATGATGTACTTCTGTTGCCTTTATAACAACAAATACTAAAAAACAGAACAAAATAAGGCTCCCATACAACAAAGGTAATTTGTTTGCCGTTTTGGTATGAAACTCTTTGTGCACTAGTCAGACTTGCACTTGGATGGTTATTATTATGTTCGTATTACCAGTTGACCTATGGTACCCACCACATGTTTGTCAATTTATTTATTTTTTCCTTAATTAATTTGACCAATTTTCAAAATGACGGACTGTTTTATTTGCGCGTGTGGGCTATCTCTCTCTCTCTCTCTACTTAACCTACAAATAGACTCACATCTGCCGATCACGAAACTATTTCATAATTCAACTTTTTGAAGCATTTTATGAGTTATCGCACGAGAGAAAGTTGCCGACAAAAAACTGTTCATTGTTCTCGTGTTAAACTAAATTTAGTCCATGACGTCATACACCAGTCCACCATACTTTAGTCATTACTAACAAATGGAAATACTATTTAAATGTTAACAATGATAGTAGTTCAACATTCGTAATAATGTAAAGTAAATTCAAATAACTGCTAGATAAAGAAACAAAAGACTAGTTAGAGTTTTGTTTTTTTCGTTCGTTGCGTTGAGAAATTTGCATTTCTAGTAAAATTTTATATGAATTCATGTGTTTGGCTAAAACACAATGAAGTCGGTATCATTAAATTAAACTAGTCTACACTATTTATCATCAATATTACCTAAGAACCCATTAAATTCAATAAAATATGGTATGGAGATAAATTGAGAAAATGGGAATATGCTACGTTTAGTCTCAAAGCGGGAAGCACAGAACTAGCAGGAAGAAGCTTCAGTTAGTTCATAATATTGACATTCACGTCATGTGCTCAATATGACAAATTAATAGTCATCTTTTCTTTACTAACATTATAAAGCTGAAGAGTTTGTATGAACGCATTAATCTCAGAATGGAAGGTTATATTTGACTAGTAGTTTTGCGAACATACCTCGCGTTCCCCATTTTCCCCCATTTCTTCCCCATTTTCCCCCCAATCAAAAAAAATCCCTTCGACAAAAGTTGCGCCTTGCAACAAAGAACACTTGTGCCGAATTTCATGAAAATCGGCTGTAAAATGCGGCCTGTAGACCGGAACTGACACATACATACATACAGACAAACAACGCCAAATCGGCCAGTCCTCGAGTTGAAACTGAGACGCTTCGCTCGCTCGGTCAAAAAATATTATTAATGTTTTAAATAGTTCATTTATTTAGGAAGGCTATACGTTAAATAATATCACGATACGGTCAAAAAGAGCGGAGCAGTAGTGAAATATGTTTCAAAAACGGGGATTTTTCATATATAATTATTACTTTTGAGAGCGTTTGATGAGCTGGTCAAACGGTTAATGTTTTTTAAAATTATTACTAACGAATTTTTCCTTCATAAAGTTCAAAAAAAAGTCCGCAATTGCATATATTATCTATATTTTAAGGTTAACTCACTATTACATAACATTTTATGGAAATCAAATTCGTTCTAAAATAATTATTTGCAAAGATTACGAGCTACGGAGACGAGAACAATAAACAAGATAATTCTCCCAGTTCGTATAACGTATGTTTCAAATTATCACGCGGATGAAATCGCGGGCAACTGTTAGTTTAATTATAAAATGAAATGTATTTTAAAGCAATGGTAAGTAAAATGTTTTAAGAAAAAAACTTTTTAAAATTTATAATAGCATTAATTTTTCGCAGAATTAAAAAGACAACAAAACGTCGACAATTGTTTCGCCTCTAAACGAGGCATTATCAAGACTGTCTCAAAGAGAACAGCGTTCTATCCAATATTTGAAATGTATTTTGTTCTCCAATGCTCATGACCCAGTAACAAAAAGTACTGGTATTATTGATGTTAGCAAATTGAAACTAATCTCATTATGCCGTATCATGTTATGAAGGACATCTGTACTACGAGCTGCGTAAATCAGTCTACTACACTCAACATATCAATCGTATCCGGGTCTAATCACATATATGTTCTGTTTTTTCTACTTTTTTATCATCTTCAATAATTACTGCCCCATTTTTAAGTGTATTTCGGTTGACAAATAAAACTCCAACACGATCATTTTCACAGTTAATATCAATTCAATTTAAAATACTAATACTTAACTTGATTTTTCTTGAATTCTATAATTACAAGAAGTTAACCGAAATTTAATCAATATCAGAATTAGAGAGTTTTAAAAAGTCATTGCTTTACTATGTATGTACCTTACTTGTAATCTAAATAAACAAGTATTTAATTCTTTGTACAGAAATTTGTTTACAACGTTGAAATAAAATATAAAAAATATTTATGCTTAATCATTTGCTTGCATTTTGCATTACTTACACAACAGCAAATATTGTGACGCATAAATATACTGTGAACAAAATGCGCGTTCACTATTGGCGTATTTTCAATCCTTCGACATTGATTTTCTGATTTTGCCGCCCATTCGTTTAAATTTATTGAACCTAAAGTCATCAATATAGTTTTATTAACTTTCTTTTACAGTTTCGCGACTTCATTTAATTAGTAACTTAACTCAAAGCCTAATCTAAAAACCCTTCAGACCTTATTACAAGTATAAATAAAGACTAGATTAGAAAATGGAACATTAAATAAAACATTATTGTTTTTAGGAGCTGATAAACGAAAATTAATCAAAATTTAATTTGCAAATAATACAAACCTATACCATGAAATAATATGTATGTTACACGATAATCGAAGACAATCAGAGTAAATATAAGTAATTCAAGTACAAACTGTGCATAAATATTATTCAGTCTACGAGTAGTAGCACCTTTTATAAACACAGGCTATAAATATAAATGATGAGTATCAACAACGAAGAACCAAATGGTGATTATGATGTCAATTTCAAAGGACAAAATTATGAAGAATTTTATAGTAGTGCTATATCCGACGATTTAGCTCCTCTCTTTGAAGATGAAGAGACAGAATCCATAAATGAAACAGCAGAATCAACACAAGTTGTTAAACCAAAAATATCGTTTAGAGCAAAATTAAAGGCAATCATAGATAATACCACAGTTGAACCAATAATGGCTTGTTATATCGTCCCTAGCATTCTCACATCATTGGGTGTACAAAATTTGAGCTTAGAGAAAGCATGCAGGGTTAATTTAAACTTTACCGATGAAATTTGCAATGCATTAGCTTTGAGACAAACAGAAAACCATACTACGTATGAAGAACAAGTTCAAATATTGGTTGCGAGAGTTCAAGGTTGGAAAAATATAATTCAGTCAACAATTCCCTTAATGTTTGTGCTCTTTGTAGGTGCTTGGAGTGATAAAACAGGGAGGAGAAAAGCATGTATTTTGATACCAATATTTGGAGAACTTTTATCATCTCTAGGTCTCATCTTAAATACCTATTTTTTTTACGAACTACCAGTTGAAGTAGCAGCGGTCACTGAAACTATATTTCCTGCACTAACTGGTGGATGGTATACATGCTTCATTGGAATATTCAGCTACATAAGTGATATAACAACCACAGAGAACAGGACTTACAGGTTAGGGATCGTGAATATGTTTATGTCACTAGGATATCCTATAGCAAATGCTTTGAGTGGTTTTCTACTAACTGGTGTGGGATATTATGGAGTATTTTCGATATCAAGTTCATTGTATATACTCTGTTTACTGTATGGATACTATGGATTAGAAGAGTCTAGGAAGAAATCTCAAGAAGAAACGGTGAGTAGTTTAACACGAGTAATTAGTAAGTAGGTACGTATTCTGGCGTTACCCATTTCTTAAATTAACAGTCCCCTTCTTTATCTCGTGTCGATGGGCAACACTATGCTGATTATATTGTCTTGGTCCAGTGCTCTGCGACGCTAATCGCATTTGGCCTCGCCTCGTACAGGTCATTTAAAGATTATTACCACCGTTTTAGACCATTTATTGAGATCACGCATAACGCTGGTCCAGAAAGGGACCGCGTCTGTGATAGCGATACCTGTTGGGAATTTAGTGAGTGTTGGTCCATCGTGTTGAGAGGAGTGTCCAGGGTACGCAGGACTTCATCATTTCTGAAAAAAAAAATGAAACTATCATATATATTATCTATACTGGTGATTTATTTACAATAAGAATTACAATATCCATAATTATATACTAAAAATATTTACATTACTATTGATGTTAAGGGAAATTCGGTGCCTGATTTTTATACAATTAATAGTTCAGAGAGTGTATTCTGAGGCTGATGTCGACCAAGAAATTATTGGATACTAGCTGTTGCCCGCAGCTCCGCATACATGTTATAGCTTTCTTGATCACCAGTTACTGATTTATTATGTATAGCTGTTGAGCGATATTGTATCTACAACAAGAATTACAATATGCAAAATAAACATAATTATAGACTAAAAATATTTACATTACAAAATATCGTTTAAAAATATATTGTATCTTAAGATAAAATATTATAGTATATTAGCCGTGTGCAGCGCCCCTTAGTGAACTCCACTGCGGGTGACGTAACCTACGACAAACTTATTATTTGCGGTTGGTACTGTAATCGGGTCTAGTGATCGAACCGCAAAATTAAGTTTGGTTTTTATTATATATAACGTATATATAATAAAAAACAAACTTAATTTTGCGGTTCGATTCGGGATAAAAATTACCCAGGGTGGTGCCCAGGATTTTAAAGAATAATTATACCAAGTTTCATCGTAATCGAATCGGTAGTTTGTGCGTGATGCCTGAACAAACAGACAGACAAAAAAAAATTAAACACATTTTTGGGTTCGGTGTCTGTCTAGTAACCCCCTGCCATTTATTTTTTTGATATTTTCAATGTTGTCGTATTGTTTGTCGTTTTTGTAGTACGGAGCTTACTACCAAATTTCAGCCCTTTCAATTAGGTTTTGGTTCAAAAGGAGGTTGTGAGGCCGCAATCCATGCGCTTGCAACATACCTTGATAGTAGCAAAGATGGAGAGGTCATCTTGAAAGTTGACCTGAAAAACGCCTTCAACTCTGTAAACAGGGACACCTTGCTGACACAGGCCAAATTAGAAACCCCCAAAATATTTAATTTTCTTTGGCAATGCTATAGTCAGCCAACAAAATTAATTTATAAAGACCACCTTTTGAATTCAGCCGTTGGATGTCAGCAAGGTGATCCGTTGGGACCGGTCATCTTCAGTTTGGCCATTAACCCAATAATTCAAAAAATAAAATCAAAATTCAACATTTGGTATTTAGACGACGGACCTTAGGGGGAAAAGTAGAGGCAGTTTTACAAGATTTAGCTCTATTAAAGAAAGAGTTTCAGTCAATTGGCTTAGAACTGAACCCGAATAAATGTGAGATTTTTATATCTGAAAACACAGATAAATTAACAACAATCTCCAAATTCAACTATTTGGCCCCCAACATAAAAGTTTTGGACAAAACTTCTTTACGCCTCCTAGGGTTCCCGATTTTAGAAGATGGCTTTTCCACTTTTATCGAGGAAAAAATTCAAAATTTTGATCAGGTTATCGATAGTCAATGTAATATCAGTATTCATTCGACTTTCACTATTCTTCGTTTTTGTCTTTTCGTACCCAAATTTACACATGCCCTCCGTTCAGGACAATTTTGGAAAAATTTAGAAATTTTGGGCAGACTAGACAACTTAATACAAAATTCTTTGTGTAAAATTTTAAATGTAAATAATAATGACTGGGCCTGGGTCCAAGCGTCTCTTCTAGTTCGCTTGGGCGGGCTAGGTATTTGTAGAGTCACAGATGTCAGTCTGCCAGCATTTCTGTCGTCGGTCCATAGCACCGAAGAATTAGTCAGGAAAATTTTGTCAAATTCATTGATTGATTCCGAGGTGCGATGCAAGACCGATGCCATAAATGCTTGGAGGATGTCTTGCCCCGACACTGACCTGCCCTCACGCCTAGGCTCACAGCGACTGTGGGATTCACCGCTCTGTAAATTGAGAATTAATACACTAATTGAAACTTCTGTCAATATTTCAGAGCGTGCACGCCTGCTACCTGTTGGAGAATGGGAGTCAGGGTTATGGATCCAGGCGCTCCCATCGCCCAATATCGGTACAATGTTGGACACAACCTTCCGCATTGCCACTTGCCTTCGGCTGGGTACACCTTGTGTATCCCTGCATCATTGCAACTGTGGAGTAGCCGTCGATAATCTGGGACACCATGGCCTTTCTTGTAGCAGAAGCGCAGGTCGTATACCTCAGCACGCTATTCTAAACGACATAATTCGTAGGGCTCTTTCCACCGCAGGTCTTCCGGCCGTACGTGAACCAAATGGTTTAGCACGAAGCGATGGAAAGAGACCGGACGGTATGTCGTTGCTACCGTGGAAGATGGGAAGGCCTTTGGTGTGGGACGCTACATGCGTTGACACCTTAGCACCTTCACACCTTCCAAGCACATCCGGATGTGCCGGTGCTGCTGCTGAGAAAAACTGAGAACTGCTTTTCAAACTCCTTGGCATTCAATACATCAATATAATATTGCAAATGGGGCTTTGGGAATAAGAACGTGATTTTGTGTGTTTGGGTGTACGATTTTATACAAAGCTAGTTTTGGTTTCCCCTATGTCCAATTATGTGCAATTAAATTTTATAAAAAACTTTTTAGCGGGACACGCAATCAAGGAGTAAAGGACTCCTTAGGGATTTCTTTGATATTGGTCTTGTAGCAGAAACTTTCAAGGTTGTTTTCCGAAACGGTCAACGCAACCGGCGACTTCGGGTATGCTTGCTATTGTGCTGCGTGTTTGTTATCTTTGGACCTTTAGAAGGTGAGAAGGGTCTAGTTATTCGTAACGTTTTATCTCAGGCTATTCCAAACAAAGCATTTACCAATTTACGTGAAATTTCGGCCATAAAATTTACTTTTCTAGCAAAATAAGCAATACTTTTGTAGTGTAGTATATACTGCCAAAATATCGATCTAAATCCCTGAGTTGCCAATATAGTTGAAAAATATTACAGGACATAAAATATATACCAACATACTTATTATTTCAGAAAAGTACTGTAGGGTTAACGTCGTAATACATAACATAGACTACAGACTGAAATTAACCACATTTATTAACGTTCTTACAAGTAATAAACGCATTTCAGGTGAATTCGCGATTTTGTATTTGTTCACAAGATACAGATTTAATTGGGATGCAGTAAAATTCAGTATTTGGTCTGCGTATTCCGTTGCAACCAACACTTTAGGTGAGTTCAGTCAGAATAACACAAAACTTGGGTCAATATTATTAGATCAGAATACTTAGCGGTTATTTTTATTTAACGCTGCAGCGCTGTTCCCACGTTATGGACGCATGCTTTGCAAATGAATTAAAATTGATACTTATATTATCCTTAAATTTATTATTATTATAAGCTTACTAGCTGTAGATTTACCATTTCCGCAGCCGCTCTAACGTCCGTTGTCGGGCGTCTCTGGTTACAAGCAGCTTCTTCCAGTGGCGCCCGGCAACCTTTTAACCCTGTAAAGCCCCACGAATATTTCAAGACCGAAAATATTGTATCTTATCTTATCTTACATTCAAAAGCGCAAAATCTTTAAGATTAAAGACAGAAATCCTCCTTAATTATTGTTCTTCAATTATCAAGATTTGTGAAATCATAATTGCATTAAAACTATGAATTTTGTATTTTTCAGGCACATACTTTTCTATATTAGTTTTTACCAATTACCTAAAGTTAGATGACACTCTCCTCTGCATCATATCTTTAGGAAGCAAGGTAGTTGCGTCTTTCGCGTACGCCTTTGCTCGAACGAGTTTAGAAATTTATCTGGGTAAGGACGGAAAATATTTTCACTTCTAATTTAAATTTTTGAGCATTGATATGATCGGTGTACTTAGTAGATAAATAAATTTGTAATTAAGATACGGTTTATTTATCAACTAAGTACACAGATTATATCAATGCTACATGATAATATTACAAATAGCAAGAAGTAGCTATCACCATAGAATAGGGAAATTGTATTTGCAATCACCGAGACTGTTATTTTTGCGTATGAACATTTACGTCATGTTGACGTTCATAGAAATAATGGAGCCCTAGCATTTAAGACATCCTGCAATCGTCAGATCAAACCTAATTAATGACTAACTAAAAAAAATAAAGATAAAAAACTATAAGTAAAATCAATGAAGGTAATTAAACTTTTCGTATCCACAGCTTGTCTCCTTGAGCTTTTGAACGGCACCTCGTTTATCGCTCTCCGATCAATAGCCACCAAATTAGTTGACGGTGAAGAGATAGGTGAGTAAACACAAAAAGGATGGCATGTTGCAGATAATTTGAATGCCTATATCAAATTAAAGTTAGAAAAACAATCAGACAGAAATCAGGTCAAAATCCATCACAACTTGGTGTAGTAGTAGTGTGTATATCTAGACACATTTCATATCATACACACATACATAGAGGTAGAATCAAGTATTTTTACCCGCCTGTTATAAGCCTTTACCAAATAATATTGCCTGTCACTGCCATTCGGGAATTTTTATATTCGTTAGAGCCTCCATTTTCATTCAGATATCACTAATGATATCATCAAATATGACTAATATAAATTATTGTAAATTTTTTCAGGCAAAATGAATTCATTGTTTGCGTTAGCAGAAGCTTCGTCACCTTTGGTATATGGTCCTTTATACTCACAAGTGTACAGTGTCACGCTCCAAATATTACCTGGGATGGTGTTCCTGATGGGTTCCATGCTTATTTTACCAGCGGTTGGAATATTAATGTATGTAGATAAAATTCTAGTCTCTAGATTACTTGAGAGTTGAACAATCAACCTAACTTATTTTTTGAAAAAAATATACAAAATTTTGAGTTTTCGAAGTTTTGTTAACTACCCTTAAGGCAAAAAAAAAACTCTCTGTCCATATCACAGCCGATGAATGTGTGCAGGTGTTACAACAATAACATAATACTGATTAATTTAATTTTCAGGTGGTTATATTTCCAAAACAAAAGGGATTTATTAGAAAGATATGACGTATTGGTAACTGAAGATGTGAATCAAACAGATGATGTTGTAGAAGCGCAATAAAACAATTTAACTCTAGTAGAAGAAGTACAAACTTCAAAAATAAGGAATGAATAGGTTAATATCAGTCGTCAATATCCCATAGCACAAGCTTATGTTAGCTTAATTTGGGCTAGATGACGTTGTGTGAAAATGTGCAGAAATATTCATTTTATTTCATTTATTTATTCATCATATAGATCTCATTTTTGGCTCTGGACATACCCCGAACAAAATAGGTTTAATTTTTTTATTACCATTAAATTGACTTAATTGCAAAGCAACAAATATATTCATCATTTTAATATACACGAGCACAACAAAGATAAAAGATAAAAAGACAAACCCGGGGCGAAGCGAGATTTAAACTGAGTCACTTTATAGGAATGTAAATAAGGTGGTTTGATACGAGAGTGGATTGAAAAGTAGTCGGCCTAACACTGATCCATTTAGTTCTAAAAATCAAATCTACCCACATTATTTAGTTCAGTTCAGACCTGTTAATTGTGTGAAGTTTGAAACGTGTGCGATAATTAGTTTTAATTTTATAAATTTATTATATCATTTCCGCAAATGGATCAAATCGAGCAGCTGCCGTCATTAAGTACCTCCGTAAGAAGGGGCTGTCATCAAAAGCCATCCATGATGATAATGGTCAGTACATTAGGAGATTGCGCTCTTTCATATCCGTCAAAAAATGGATAGCAGAATTCAAGCGTGGTAGAGAGAGTGTGAAAGACGAACCCCGCTCTGGAAGGCCTTCGACGTCCACTACTGACCAAAATGTTAAAAAATACTCTACTTAATTACGGGAGACCGCAGATTGAAAATTAGAGAGATAGCCGAGATTACAGGTATCTCTTATGAACGTACTCAAAACATAATAGTCAACGTATTGGGTTTCCACAAGGTGTCTGCGAGGTGGGTTCCGCGACTGCTTTCAGTTGAGCATAAAAGGATGCGATTGACTATTGCACGCGACTGTTTGGAGTTATTTGAAGCTGATGAATGTAATTTTTTGAATCGTTTTGTTACTATGGACGAAACATGGGTTCATTACTGTACACCGGAAACAAAACAACAATCAAAACAGTGGAAAAGACCTGGTTCACCACCCCCCAAAAAGGCTAAGTCGATTTTGTCGGCAAGTAAGGTGATGGCTTCAGTATTCTGTGTCTCGAAGGGTGTGATTATGGTTGATTATCTTGAAAGGGGTCAGACCATAAACTCTGATTATTACTGCACCTTACTACGTCGTTTACGAGAGGAAATAAAAGAAAAACGTCCAGGAATGATCAGAAGAAAAGTCCTGTTTCATCAAGATAACGCTCGTGTTCACACGTCTGTCCAATCAATGGCTCAATCAACTGTGGCTTTGAACTGTTACCGCATCCACCTTATTCACCTGATCTGATGGCAAAACGTGCATTGAACTTGATGATGATTACGTTGAACAATAAAAATATATTTCATTTATTATGTATTTATTTTCTTGGTTAGGCCGATTACTTTTCAATCCACTCTCGTATCTATATAATGATTTTTTGGGAAGTTATAAGCAATTTACCTTAACGTATCGATGTGAGGTCGAAAGACCCAAATCGCACCTGGTGAAGTGTACAGGGGGCGGCTGATATGCCTCATGCCGCACCGGGGTGAAGTCCGACGAATTTAGCGCCGCATTCAACGTGTTAACCGAGCGAGCGAAGCGTCTAAATTTTGAGACCTACCACATACTTGTGTCAGTATGTGTGTTCCAGGCTAGCAGTCATATTTTATATCCGATCTCTACGACTAAATCGAAACTTGTCTACCTCAACTTAAAACATTTTTTACAACGCTTTTATTAGCCATTATCGCACGTAAGTCTCCCGTTACCTCTCTGAGCCTTTTGCTGAGCTCCTTGAAAAATGAGGGCGCGCCCGGGCCCCACGGGCCCAGTGTCTCGACACCAAATGCGACAAAGACGTATTGAGGACCGAGACAACTGTACTTGCCCACCTGTAAGCGCTCACGCACCTCGGCCGCCGCGCCGGCGGGCGGCCCGTATGGCGGTTGCCGGAAGATAAGATGCAGCTAGTGTGTCGGCACACGTTGCGTCCCACTCACGACCCATCCTCCTAGTATCATCGAAATCCCGTTAGGTCTCTTACCATCATCCCGTGCAATGTGCTCGGGCTCCAGAATGGCAGGGACGTTTACACTGACAGGCAGCCAGCACTCGAAGAGCAGGCAAGCCCACGGTGACCTAGGCGATCCACACTCGCTCCACAAGAAGCACAATTATGTTCTACACAGACCTCGGCCCCCAGACGGAGACCAATGGCGAGTCGGAGAGTGATATGTTCAAAGAAAGTACCGGTGTTGGGGGATGGGTAGGCATAGAGCCAGTGTCCGGTTTCCTGTCTTGACACTGCTTCAAGCCTGGCGCGCTCTTTTAAAGATGACGAGGAATGGATGAGGGCATGTAAAATATGTTGGGATGAAATGTTATCCCAGGCCTTTTTATTTTTGAGCTTGGGAGGGAAATTTGGACGCGGTCCAGCTAGCCAGGCAGTTTCAGCCTCGACCAATCTCACGATCTCACAGTTTGTAGCCGCGGGGGCTTTAAGGATTTTTCCTGCGAGTTCAGACGAGCTATGGATTGAAGACAGAAATGCTGGCAGTGCTACAGTAGAGATTATTCGAGTTCCCAGGCCACCATACCTAATTGGTAGGTAGGCTTGGGTCCATGCCTACTCGCTTAATCTGATATTTATGATAGATTCAATTTGGAATTTTATTATATTGTCCAAGTCTTGGGTTAGATCGGAAAATTTCCACACTGGGTAGCAGCGGAGCAGGTACGTGAATTTAGGAACGAATACTTAAACAAAACTTAATGATAAAAAGAGCAGAATGGCTGCTGATGTTAATTTTATTTTGATTATAATAATATAATTTGGAAACCGAATTTGTTAGAAGTAGTGGAATGGTCTCATCAAAAATAGGTGAACCAAGGAGGTTCAGACTGTTCTTTGTTAATATTTTGATATTGCTTTCTTACTGATGTAATTATGAGATATTGATTGATTTTAACTACATTATTATTATGTTGCTACTAAGATTTATTACTTTTAACAATTTTGTTATACCTTATAATTATATAAAATTAATGTAGGATATGCACCATGAAAGAGTACCACCGTTCCGTTTAAAAATAATTTTTGGAACGAAGTTCCTTAATGCGCGTTGCGAAAGGAGGCTAGACGGAAAAAGTTAAGACCAAATTTTCGTCCGACACTTTTTGAAGACCGTCACTTTTTGCTATAAGTGCGCGTGTTTCTCTGTCTGTAGGTACGAGTACATATATACATACTAGTGATCGCCCGCGACTTCATCCGCGTGGTAATTTGGATTTTTTCCCGCTCCCGTCGCGCCGCGGCATATTTTGAACAATTCACACAATATCTTTATAAATTGTAGCCTATGTGTTATTCTGATATACGTAGGTCACACTATAAGTTTTGCATAACTTAAAAAAACAACATGTTAAAACCAAAATATTATGTTTATTGCTTTTCAAAATACTCTCCTTTACATTTTAAACATTTTTTCATGCGATCGTACCATTTTTTAAGACAGGAGGACTAGAGATCTGACAGGCATGTTTTCTACGTGCTGAACGCTATCACTGCCTCTTCGGAGTTGGTACAAGTGAAACCTCTCATCAAATCTTTGATATTGGGGAAAATACAGAAATCACAGGGTGCTAGGTCGCCAATGCGCAGGATGGGTAACGAGTTGTACTTTTTTGGAAGCTAAAAATGACTTTGTTTTGTTGGCCGTGTGTGAAGAAGCGTTGTCATGATGTAGGAGAACGCGGCTTTTGGGTCGTCTTTCGCGAACTTTTTCTAACACCCTGGGTAAACAAATGGTATATACGATGGAATACCACTCGGCATTAACACTCTTTTGATCTTCAAGTGGAATTGTACAGATGGCACCCGTAGCTGAGAAAAAAAACGCGATCATTTTTTTACCAACGTTTCTCGCCTGCCTCACTTTTGTTGGCTTGTTTTCATTTTCAAACACCCTTTCACAAGATTGCTGTTTTTTTTCGGGTTCAAAACAATAAATCCACGTTTCGTCTCCTGTGATAATGTCATATACAGCATTAGAATGTCCGTGGTCGTAGTTCAGTAGCATCTGTGAGCACCATTCCACGCGAGCCCGCTTCTGCTCCGCTGTCAGTTCATGAGGGATCCCACGACAACAAAGTTTCCGAACATTCAATTCTTCGGGTAAAATTTTCTGGATTTGACATATGATGATCCCCAATAGTTCTCGAGTTGTCTCATAGGTAATCCACGGGTTTTCTTCAATTAACCGCTTAACAGTAGCCACATTATTTTCGTTGACGGCAGTTGAAGGCCGCCCTTCACGAAATTCGTCATGTAAAGAAACTCGACCTCTCTCAAATTCAGCAAACTATCGCCTCACGGTGCTCAAACAAGGTGCTTCTCTCCCAAAAGCATTTTGAAGACGAGCGGCACAGTCTTGCGAAGAGAGAACTTTTAAAATCATAAAAAATCATCGCTCTAAAATCTTTTCGACTTAATTCCAGTTTGGTTGCGTAGAACTTTGATGTGTGATATAAAACAATTGACAAATGATTGTCCTTTGAAACCTCTCAAGTATTCTTTTTTTACTCGATTTCGATAACAGATCCGACTGGAAGTATTACTTTGAAAAACAAACCTTTTTTTTTATAAATATTTTCAAATGGTCTCTAGACATCAAATGAGTACTCGTGGTAGCTCACTGCATTAAAAAATCTTCCTACTGCTATCCAGAGGCGCTCGGCAATAGGCGTAGGTTGGAGCAGCCTCGGGCCGCGGAATTAAAAAAAAAAAACAATTTTAATTATTTTATAAAAAAAGTGTTTCTTTTTCAAAGTAATACTTCCAGACGGTTCTATTATCGAAACTAAAACGAATATATACTTTTTTAAACGGTGGTACTTTCTGGGATTCGCCGACGCAGTCGGGTTAAAACAAAGTCGCTTCCGTCCGTATGTATGCTTAGATCTTTAAAATCCAATGCATAGAGTGATCCCGAGATAGATTTTGTGTATGTAATTGGTCTTTATAGGCTAATTTTTCATAATGAAGTGAAAATTTCTTGACAACCAATTTGCATACCGTAATCATAAGTCTAGTGGAAAATTGCGATCATAAACACTGAGACGCGAGCTTTTTGTGTATTAATATTAATTATAATTTAATAAGTTTTGACATTCCAAAACCAGGTTATTTGTCATTAAATAACAAAAAAATATAAAAAAATTGTAAATACCATAATGTGACTATTTTATTTTGAATTGTATAGCCATATTTATTTCCTGTCTACGATTAAATACATCGTTTAAAAATCCTCCGCGTCATTGACGACTGGGAATGTTCCCAGAATGCTAATATTTTGGCTAAAATTTATTTTGTAATAGCTGTTGCCTGCGGATCCGCTTGCGTTTATATCGGATCATTGTCTATGAAATAAATGACAACTAAATCATTTGACTATGACTCTTTATGCTAACAATTATTGTATAAAACACACACAAAATCCCGATTCCATCCCCGAAAGCCAAAGATTACACCCATATTTTGTCAATATCTGTTGGTCCTACGTAATAGAGGGCGAGACTATTAAAGTTGGACAAACCATACATGACGGCAGGTCTGACTACAGTCTTGTGAATTTCGGGGGAAATTGGGGGTCTCATATAGTGCCTCTGGCCGGCCGCCATTTCATCCCACCTGCGTCAATCCCGCCAGGCGCCACTGGAAATACCTTCTGGTGCATACCAGAGACCCCCGGCAATGGACATAAGAGCAGCCGCACTTGTGCAGACTTAAAAAAAATAAAAAAGCCTGCGTCAATTCTGTACTTCACTGTAGGATCGATTTCCCGGTTAAGAATACTTATCTTCAAGCTATGGTCAAGCAATTTTTTTAGGAGCTTTTATTTAACTTGCAATGTTTGTATGTAATAATATGTTTGTTCGGGTGGAATCTTGCTACTCGATTTTGAAGCAGATTTCCTTAACCGATTGTGCTGAAATTTTATAATCACATTTGGTTTGCATGACAATACATAGTTAACCTTGTGACGTCATTCTAAATCCAACATGGCGGCTTATACAATATATTTAATTCAATTCTACAATATGGATACCAAATGAAGGGGCCTTCTAAGAGCCAACTCAAAAAAAGTAAAAAATAAATTGAAAGTAAAATATCTTTTTTGAAACAAGCTTTAATTTAAATGCGCTATAAAGACCAAAATAAACTTTAACTTTAAAACTCTTTTAGTATCAACTTAAAACGTCATTACTAAATTTATATATTATAAAAGCTGCCACCAGGGTACCAGGTGGTACAACAGTGTTGGTCCGGGGGGGTACCACCGTGCAGCTGTGCTAAAGCCCCCCAAGTAACCCAGCCCAGGCTGGGTTGCGTTAGGGGTTCAGCAGCTGCACCGCCGGGCCTGGGGCGATGTATGGTGCAGCAGGCATGGGACCAGTGGGGGCGAAACGGAGTCTAGTGTGGGTGGTGTGGGTCGATTCGCCGGCCAGGGAGACCCTTAGCAACGGCGTTGCCGCGGCCGCCCGCAACACAGTCATGGGGCCCGCCTAGGGCCAACCACCCCAGGAGGCTGCCCCACAAGTTGCGCATAATCCTGATGTGGGATCACCGCTCCGGGTGGTAACCGGTGTGGGGTAGCGGCGGCCTTGCATCAGGGGGGTTTGGGAGCCCTTCTGTCCGGCGAGTTGGCTCCGACCTAACCACACGGTTCTAGACAAAGCTAGCCCCTGCGCTTAGTCACTTACTGCTGCACCAAATGTCGCCCTGTCTTCACGCTTCTTCTTCTTCAAAATCTACAATGGCAGTGCAACAAAAAAGAAATAAACGTTACACAGCGGCCCTAGGAAACCCTACAACTTCACATTTCGAGGTGGAGTTCACTAACGTCCGTGGACTCCATGCGAACGTCGATGCCGTCCACCACCACCTTGAGACGGCACGGCCCGCTGTGATGTTCCTCACGGAGACACAAATACGCCGCCCTGACGACACGTCTTACCTGTGTTACCCCGGCTATGTCATCGAAGAACAATTTCGAGACAAAGCCGGGGTGTGCGTGTTCGTTAGGGCGGATGTTTGCTGCCGCCGGTTGCGCTGCCTAGAGAACCCCTCCAATTCCGTCCTTTGGCTGCACGTAGACCATGGCTCTATGAGCCAGATCTACGTGTGCGTCTACCGATCCCACACAGGGGATTCTGAGACAACAAAGCTCTTCCAGTACCTCAGCGAGACGGCTGATGAAGTGCGGTTCCCGAACGCTGACCTAGTATTTCTGGGGGACTTCAATGGCCATCACATTGAATGGCTGGGGTCCCTCAAGACTGATCATGCGGATAGAGCCTCTCCCACGGTCTGACCCAGATGGTATGCGGGATCACCCGGATACCAGACAGGTCAGATCACGCGCCCGCTCTGCTGGATCTACTGCTGACGAGTCGCCCAGCCCAGTACAGTGTTTCGGTAGGAGCCCCACTGGGTAGTTCCGACCACTGTGTTGTTCACGCTGGCATGAAGGTGTCACCTCCTGCACGTCCTGTACAAACGTCACGACGACTATGGCACTACTCGTCAGCAGATTGGGACGGTCTACGCGATTATTATGCGTCCGTCCCCTGGAGCCAGCGCTGCTTTGTAGGAAAGGCTCCTTCGGATAGTGCTTCTGCTATTGCTGGCGAGATCAGTTTAGGGATGGATTATTACATCCCTTTCACTGATGTCGCCAGTATCCGCAGAGCCCGTCCCTGGTTCGGGCCAGATTGTGCCAAAGCTGTTCGACAAAAACAGTCGGAATATCGCGCCTGGATCAGGGCCCGGGCTGTGCGCGACCCAAACGTGGGCCACCTCAAAGCAGCGTACAACCGGGCCACAAAATCGAGTAAGAGGGCCTTTAAGAGAGCGGATGCCCAGCGCGTGGCGCGGCTTGGTCAGGAGCTCACTTTCCATCCCACGGGCAGCCGTGGATTCTGGCAACTGGCCAAAGCCGTGCAATCTAACTTTTGTCAGCCCTCGCTGCCACCGCTGCGTTACCCAGATGGAACACTGGCTCACAAAGCCCAAGAGAAAGCGGATATGCTCGCAGACCTCTTTGCGGCTAATTCCCGGGTCGACGACCGTGGCCTGCAGCCCCCCGCCATCGCCAACTGTGGCCACACAATGCCTGATATTGGTATCAGGCAATGTGATTTACGGGCAGTGCTGCGGTCACTCGACACGCGAAAAGCCAGTGGCCCTGACGGCATTCCGGCGGTGGTGCTACGAAAATGTGCAGCTGAGTTTTCTCCAGTATTTACGCGTCTGTACCGCCTGTCATACTCTACAGGGCTCGTGCCGGAGGTCTGGAAGGAGGCGAACGTACAACCGATCCCCAAGAAAGGTGATCGATCCGATCCAGGCAACTATCGACCCATAGCTGTCACCTCAGTCATTTGCAAGGTGCCTGAGCTCCTTATAAATAAGCAGCTCATGCAATTCCTAGAGGATCACTCGCTAATCAATGATCGACAATACGGCTTCAGGCCAAAGCGATCAACGGGTGATCTTCTGGCATTCGTAACGCATGTCTGGGGTGGGGCTATGGAAAGGCACGGCGAGTCCTTGGCTATTAGCCTGGACATCGCCAAAGCCTTCGATAGGGTCTGGCATGCTTCGCTCCTTTCCAAGCTTCCGGCATATGGTCTACCTCCTCAACTGTGCAGCTGGATTGCCAGCTTTTTAAACGAGCGCCGAGTGCGGGTCCTCTGCGATGGCCAGGCTTCTCGCTTCTTGCAAGTGAATGCCGGGGTACCGCAGGGGTCCGTACTATCACCAACTCTCTTTCTTCTGCATATCAATGATATGCTATCCCTCGGGAACATTCATTGCTATGCAGATGACAGCACACTGCACGGGAGTTACTCGGTTCGTCCGACGGCGGGGCGATCTGAGATTGAGGAGGAGAGACGACAACTCGTGGCTGATCTCGACCGTAACCTCGACAGTATCTCTCAATGGGGTACCGAGAACCTGGTTGAGTTCAATGCCCGCAAAACACAGGCGTGTGCATTTACTGCGAAGAAATCCCCTTTCCTTCCCTTACCCTCTCTTCAGAATGCAATATTACCAATGAAGGACAATCTAGACATCCTTGGCATAGACGTTCGTCGAGAGCTCAATAACACAAAATACATTGAGAGATGTATTGGGCTAGCTTCGCGGAAACTAGGAATACTGAATAAGGTAAAGAGATTCTTTACACCGGACCAGAGGTGTCTGCTGTACAAGACGCAGATTAGACCCTGCGTCGAATACTGCTCTCACCTCTGGGACGGCTCCGCCAAGTATCTGCTGGACGCTCTCGACGCTATGCAGCGACGGGCTATCAGTATTATAGATTGTCCGGAGGTAACGGGAAGCCTTGAGCCGCTAGTTCAGCGCCGAACAATAGCTTCCTTGGCCGCATTCTACCGTATTTACCACGGCGAGTGTTCTGAAGAGCTCTTCAATCTGATCCCACCCTCTTCCTTCCAATCCCGAACGACTCGTGCCGGGCAGAGATGCCACCCCCACACAGTGGATAGCATGTTCGCGAGAACCAAACGTTTTAAACGTTCGTTTCTCTGCCGAACGATAGTGGCCTGGAACGCCCTGCCTGTGCACGTGTTTCCTCCCACATATAACCCTGGTTCTTTAAGCGGAGCGTGAAGAGGCACATCAGTAGGTCGTCAAGTTGAGGGCCACTCTCAATAGTAGTGTGTGCTGTGAGAGTGGCCCACAATCGCTAGACGTCGTCACGACTTACCACCAGGCGGGAGGAGTCCATTTGGCGAACCAAATATAAAAAAAAAAAAAAAAAATTTACTGGATTGAACAGCAACAAGCCTTTATAAAATGTAAATTGTGTATAAGTAAATGACGTTATAAGTGGATAGTAAAAGTTTAAAAGTTAAAGTTTATTTTGGTCTTTTAAACGCATTTAAATAAAACCTTGTTTTAAAAAATAATTTTATACTTTTAATTTTTGTATCATGAAATTTAAATATTTTATGTGCATCGAATTTTTTTTTTTTTTTTTTATATTTAGGTCGACAAATTGACGCCACCCGCCTGATGGTAAGCTGAGGCGACGTCTGGCAATTGAGGGCAACTCTCACAGTACACAGGAATACTATAGAGAGTGGCCCTCCACTTGACGACCCAGTAATGTGCCTCTTCACGCTTCGCTTAAAGAGCCCAGGGTTATATGTTGGAGGAAACACGTGCGCAGGCAGGGCGTTCCAAGCCACCATCGTTCGGCAGAGAAAAGATCGTTTAAAACGCTCGGTTCTCGCGAAGACGGTTTCGACGGTATGAGGGTGACATCTCTGCCCGGCACGCGTTGTTCGGGATCGGAAGGGAGAGGGTGGGATCAGGATGAAGAGCTCTTCAGAACACTCACCGTGGTAAATACGGTAGAACGCGGCCAAGGAAGCAATTGTTCGGCGCTGGGCTAGCGGCTCAAGGCTTCCCGTTACCTCCGAAAAGTCTATAATGCGAACAGCGCGTCGCTGCATAGCGTCGAGTGCGTCCAGCAAATACTTCGCGGAGCTGTCCCAGAGGTGAGAGCAGTATTCAACGCAGGGTCTAATCTGCGTTTTGTACAGCAGACACCTCTGGTGCGGTGTAAAGAATCGCTTTACCTTGTTTCCGCATTCGCATTCCTAGTTTCCGCGAAGCTAGCCCAATACATCTCTCAATGTATTTTGTGTTATTGAGCTCTCGACGAACGTCTATGCCAAGGATGTCTAGATTGTCCTTCATTGGTAATATTGCATTCTGAAGAGTGGGTAGGGGAAGGAAAGGGGATTTTTTCGCTGTAAATGCACACGCCTGTGTTATGTGGGCATTGAACTCGACCAAGTTCTCTTGCAAGAAGCGAGAAGCCTGGCCATCGCAGAGGACCCGCACTCGGCGCTCGTTTAAAAAACTGGCAATCCAGCTGCACAGTTGAGGAGGTAGACCATATGCCGGAAGCTTGGAAAGGAGCAAAGCATGCCAGACCCTATCGAAAGCTTTGGCGATGTCCAGGCTAATAGCCAAGGACTCGCCGAACTTTTCCATAGCCTCACCCCATACATTCGTGACGAATGCCAGGAGGTCACCCGTTGATCGTTTTGGCCTGAAGCCATATTGCCGATCATTGATTAGCGAGTGATCCTCCAGGTATCGCATGAGCTGCTTATTAATAAGAAGCTCGAGCACCTTGCAAATGACTGAGGTGACAGCTATGGGTCGATAGTTGCCTGGATCGGATCGATCCCCTTTCTTGGGGATCGGTTGTACGCCTCCTTCCAGGCCTCCGGCACGAGGCCTGTAGAGTATGACAGGCGGTACAGACGCGTTAATACTGGAGACAACTCAGCAGCACATTTTCGTAGCACTACCGCCGGAATGCCGTCAGGGCCACTGGCTTTCCGCGTGTCGAGTGACCGCAGCACTGCCCGTACATCACATTGCCTGATAACAATATCAGGCATAGTGTGGCCACAGTTGGCGATGGCGGGGGGCTGCAGGCCACGGTCATCGACCCGGGAATTAGCCGCAAAGAGGTCTGCGAGCATGTCCGCCTTCTCTTGGGCTTTGTGAGCCAGTGATCCATCAGGAAAACGCAGTGGTGGCAGCGAGGGTTGACAAAAATTTGACTGTACGGCTTTGGCCAGTTGCCAGTATCCACGGCTGCCCGTGGGATGGGATGTGAGCTCCTGACCAAGCCGCGCGACGCGCTGGGCATCCGCTCTCTTGAAGGCCCTCTTGCTGAACCTAGTGGCCCGATTGTACGCTGCTTTGAGGCGGTTCACGTTCGGGTCACGTGCCTTCGAGCCCTGACCCAGGCGCGATATGCCGACGGTTTTTTCTGGACAGCCTCGGCACATTCACGCCCGAACCAGGGGCGAGCTTTGCGGATGCTGGCGACATCAGTGAAAGGGATATAATATTCTATCCCTAGACTGATCTCGCCAGCAATGGCAGCAGCGCTATCCGAAGGCGCCTTCCCTACAAAACAGCGCTGGCTCCACGGGACGGACGCAAAGTAACCGCGGAGACCGTCCCAGTCTGCCGACGAGTAGTGCCATAGTCGTCGAGTCATTTGTTCAGCACGAGCAGGCGGTGGCACTTGGAAGCTGGCGTGCACCACACAGTGGTCGGAAGTGCCCAGTGGGGCGCGTACCGACACACTGTACTCGGCTGGGCGACTCGTCAGCAGTAGATTCAGCAAGGCGGGCGTGTGGTCTGACCTGTCAGGTATCCGGGTGATCCCCCGTACCATCTGGGTCAGCCCGTGGGAGAGAGCGAATGCATGGGCGGTTCGTCCCGCATGATCGGTCCTAAGGGACCCCAGCCACTCAACGTGATGACCGTTAAAGTCCCCCAAGAAAACCAGGTCAGCGTTCAAGAACCGCACTTGCGCATCGTCAGCCATCTCGCTGAGGTATTCGAAAAGCCTTGTTGTCCCAGTGTCCCCTGTGTGGGAGCGGTAGACGCACACGTAGATCTGGCTCATGGAGCCATGATCCACGTGCAGCCAAAGGACGGAGTAGGAGGGGTTCTCCAGACAGCGCAACCGGCGGCAGCAAACATCCGCCCTAACGAACACGCACACCCCGGCTTTATCGCGGAATTGTTCCTCAATGATATAGCCCGGGTAACAGAGGTACGACGTGTCGTCAGGGCGGCGTATCTGTGTCTCCGTTAGGAACATCACAGAAGGCCGTGCCGACTCCAGGTGATGGTGGACGGTATCGAGGTTTGCATGGAGTCCGCGGATATTCGCGAACTCCACCTCAAACGAAGTCAACTTTGTGGGGTTTCTAGGGGCCGCTGTGTACCGTCTATTATCTTGTTGCACTGTCATTGTGAAATATGGGGAAGCGTGAAGACAGGGCGATATTTGGTGCGGCAGTAAGTGACAAAGTGCAGAGGCTAGCTTCGTCTAGAACCGTGTGGTTAGGTCGGAGCCGACCCGCGGGACGGAAGGGCTCCCAAACCCCCCTGATGCAAGGCCGCCGCTACCCCACACTGGTTACCACCCGGAGCGGCGACCCCACAACAGGATTATGCGCAACATGTGGGGCAGCCTACTGGGGTGGTTGGTCCCAGGCGGGCCCCATGACTATGTTGCGGGCGGCCGCGGCAACGCCGTTGCTAACGGTCTCCCTGGCCGGCGAATCGACCCACACCACCCACACTAGACTCCGCTTCATCCCCACTGGACCCCTGCCTGCCGCACCATACACCGCCCCGGGCCCGGCAGTGCAGCTGCTGAACCCTTAACGCAACCCAGCCTGGGCTGGGTTACTTGGGGGGCTTTAGCACAGCTGCACGGTGGTACCCCCCGGACCAACACTGTTGTACCACCTGGTATCCACGTAGGGGCCAAAGCCACCACATGGGTACCGTAATATACGAACCTCGTCCGTTAATCAGCAGGTGCGCCACTAGCAGGTGAGGTCGCTGGAGCCCGATAGATGTAAGAAGGGCCTTTGCACCCAAAATTATTATTATTTAGTTTAAGTTAGTATTAAGAATTATTATTATTTTAAGATTTATTTACTAATACAGTTTTGTGCCGTATGGCCGTATATATCTATGGGCCGTAGAATAAGTTAATATAACATCTCAACTGTTCTCATGTAGTTTGAAATAAATGATAAATAAATAAAATTAAACAATAATTTGTAAGATTTTTGTACTAGCTATTCCTGCGACTCCACCCGCGTGAAATAGAATATGCGAGTAATTAAAGTGGTAGTAGGTACTTGGTTAAAACTATGATATCTCCTAAAATATTCTTTAAAATAAAAAATTATATTTAGCGTATTCATTTGGGTAAGAATTATTATCAATTAATTTAAATATTACAATTCAAATAATAATATTTTTTGAAATAAATAACAGTGTACAGAACGCTGGCCATATAACCCGTTGAATGACGATGTCCAATCTTTGCACCAGGTACGCCCCGGAGAGTAAGAATTATTTCACTCATTTCCAAACTGAGAAAGGCCCAACGCTCCCTGCAGTAATCTCCCTGGGAGTCTTGCGGAGTATGTCGCCTTATGGAGCTGCCACGCGGGCAGATATACTGAAGGCATACAACATCTAGTCTTATTTAAACATACTGTATACATACATTGGCCTTTAAGGTAGAATTGCCCTCAATGTAAAAACATCGATATCAACGATATCCGTAGAGGCTGCATGTCTCCTAGCCGGTACTCCTCCATGGGACCGGTAGCTAGACCCTTGTGTCGTTGTTTCAATGGCACAGGCAGACGCGCCTGCATGGCAGAACCATAAAGTGCCATACTCTGCAAGATTTCCATAAATAATAGATATTCTAATATAATTTGGTCATAAAAACGTCGTTTTACGTAAAAAAATAACGATAAAAATGTACTGTACTATTGAAAACAGAGAAAACACGGATTCGTACTTATGCCTTTATTTCTCTGGGAGTGTAATTATTTTAGGGTATATTTTGGCGGAAGAATTTAAATATTTAATGGCAAACACATATGTAATTGTATGATAATTCAGTCTAGCGTCACATTATAAAACGCAGGCGACGAAGTAGGTAACTGATGATGACTTACAAAAATGAAAAACAAAATAATGATTCAACACTGGCTAAAGAAATAAAAGACCTTCATAATAGTGTTATACTCCTCTCTATCAAAATGAAGAATCATAAGCAATAAACAAAATAGAAGATCCAACACAAATTGTTAAATGAAAGTCATTTGGAGAAAAATTAAAGCACATCAAAGATAACATTACAGTTGAACCAATTACGGCTTTTTACAATGTGCCTAGTATTCTTACTTCCTTTGGTGCACAAAATTTGAGTTTAGAGAAAACATGCAGAGTCAATTTAAACTATACTGATCAAGTTTGTGATGCATTGACTTTACGACAAACAGAAAATTATACTTTATATGAAGATCAAGTTCAAATATTGGTGGCGAGGATCCAAGGGTGGAAATATATAATTGTGTTAACATTTCCTTTAATGCTTATGCTCTTCGTAGGTGCTTGGAGTGATAACACAAGGAGGAGAAAACCGTGTTTTTTAATACCGATATTCGGAGAATTAGTATCATCTATTGGTCTCATTTTAAACACCTACTTTTTCTATGAATTATCTGCTGAAGTACCAGCGGTCACTGAAACTATATTTCCTGCTCTTACTGGTGGGTGGTTTATAAACTTCATGGGCATATTTAGCTACATAGGTGATATCACAACCGTAGAGAACAGGACTTACAGGTTGTGGATAGTGAATAGCATAGTTTCCCTAGCTTATCCTATACCGCCGGGCGCAACTGGAAATACCTGTTTGTAACCAGAGACGCCTGGCAGCGGACGTTAGAACGGCCGTGGCCGCTGGCCGCGGGATTTAAAAAAAAAAAAAAAAACTTTGGGTGGTTTTCTTGTAAGATATCTGGGATATTATGGAGTATTTTTGATATCAAGTTTAATGTATCTGTTCAGTTTACTGCATGGATACTATGAATTAGAGGAGCCTAGGAAGAAATCTGAAGAAGTAACGGTAAGTATAATACTAAATTTGTATTATGAAGTACCTAGTCAGTAGTAGCAAGAAATAATTTCAATCGTTTTTAAAAGTTAAATTAGCATAAACTTTGTTTGTGTTAGCAATTAGCACTTCAGACCCACGGTACCCCTGGCCATACCCCTGGTGGTACCGTGGGTCTTTTAAAGTTAAACGGTACCACCGACTAATAGTGATGTGATGTTAACATCACAGAATAGACTGTAGATTACATACAAAAATAGGCTATACAACGGTCAGAGTTTGAGTTGAGTCTGTCTGTATGGCTAAAAAACTTTTTCTTATAGGCACCTATAAGGTACCTCTCTACTCGGTAAAACCCGACAGGGCTCTTTTTGGAAGTAGAGAGAGATACTACTCTTATTAGATACTGCAGTTACAACTTTTCAGTTCTCAAATGTCACAAACACGTTTACGCTGACGTCTACTAGTTGACATGATATTAAATACATCACGCCTATATCCCTGATGGCGTTGGCACTTTGCTAGTATTGTAATTTGCTAGTATACTATTTTGTTGGCTCCACGTAATAGGGGGCAACCCTATTGCGTTACTGGACTAAATCCTGCCGCAGAATTAATGCACTCATCGAGTGTTTGCTAAAAATCTAATTTTTACTCATATTTATGATTAGGAGAATATATGTATACCTACCAGGTTGCCTATAAAAATGAGGCCGCTAGTATTTTTAATTAAATTATTGTTAATTGATTTTTCGGAAAACAATTCATTCACTTGTTTTTTAAATAAAATATCGTCCACTTCACGGCAATATATATAAAGACTCTGAAAAATCACGGTTGGCGTTGCGCACTTGACCGCACCTCTTCGCAGCCAGGTTTACGAAGTTAGGATTTTGATGCATTTATACGTTCATAACGTACATTTATTATTTATATATCAAATAAAAGCTATTTTTTCTGTTTATTATGATATACGGTTGCTTAATTAAATCTGGCCGCAAATCAGGGTTCGGTTCCTGGCTGTTAAAGATGGTAAATATTTAAGGTAGAGTGAAAAAGACTTAGCGCGTAACATCATTAGTCAGACGAGGAGGTATATATTCTCCTAATCATAAATATGAGTAAAAATTTGTTTTTTAGCAAACACTCGATGAGTGCACTAATTCTGCAGCGGGATCTTACACTATTAAGAAAATACAGAACCACTCAGTAATTCATCTACTAGTTATGTAATTATATTTGAGTTATTTAAATATTGTGGTTGAATATTAATTCCAATGTCAACACTTGTATAAACATTCTTCAGTTCACTGAAGATGTACATTAAAAAAATACATTAGTGTGCGCAGGAATTGCATGAATTAATTCCACCAGCACCATTCCATCATCGGACATCAAGGCGTGGTCTGAGATTCCATCCGTTGGTCGATATTCCACCTCTTCGTACCTCTCGATTCGCTTCTTCTTTCATCATGCGAACCGCTAAGGAATGGAATTCCCTTCCAGCGTCATTGTTCCCCGATACATATAATCTTGGGATTTTCAAGGCAAGAGTAAATAGGCATTATTTGAGTTTGCGTGCATCATCTAAGCACCGCATCGTTACTTAACATCAGGTAAGATTGTGGTCAAACGCACTTAAATTTAATCATAAAAAAAATACATTAAAAATTAAAAACCGGCTAAGTGATAAAGGCCTTTATAGTTTTTATTGCATATGAACGAGTATAACATGTACGAGTATGTAGTCGTCTAGATCCCAGCACAAGCTTATAATTTTAGCTTAATTTGGGCTAGACGAGCGACGTTGTGTGATAATGTGCAAAAATAGTTATTTTTATTTGTTATAAATGCTAAATAGCGAACTTATTAAAATTACATCTATTTTTTTTTTTTTTTTTTTTTTTTAATTCCGCGGCCCGAGGACGCGGCCGCTCTAACGTCCGTTGCCGGGCGTCCCTGGTTACTAGCAGAGGGTATGTCCAGTGGCGCCCGGCGGACTTTGACCACCCCTGTGGTCTCTGCGGGTGTTTGGTCGGGACGAGAATCCCGCGTCATTGGGGTCGGGTTTTATCCCGCGTCAGTGAGTGAATCTGGTTGCGTGCTATGGGGCAAAGGCCCCGCAGCACGCAACCCTTCTAGCCTGCTTCTGTAAGGACGGTGGGTGGCGATCCCGCCGTCCTCAGGCCCCGATCATGGAGGACGATAGTCTTGGGCGTAGTCGCGTAGTCTGGGGCGGCTTGGCCGCCGACTACGGAACTCGGCGGGGAGGGTACGCTCCCTCTCCCTCCCGACCGCCTCCTTCGCGAGCATTACTTGCTCGCAGAAGGACACGGCCGCGTTCCACCTACTCCCGCTGGATACCATGGCTTGAAGCATGGTCCCCAGCGAGAGGGTATCCACGCCCAGACCCACTACGAGGTCCCGGCGCTGACTCGCCCACGCTGAGCACTCCACCAACGTGTGGAGTGCGGTGTCGTCGTCGGAAACCTCGCAGTGTTGACACCGGGGTGTGACCTCACGATGCATGCGAAACAGATAGCTATCGAAGCATCCATGCCCGGCAACCATCTGCGTCGCACGGTACGTGAGGTCACCATGCTGCCTCTGCAGCCAATCGTCCATGATCGGTCTCACCGCCGCGATGAAGATGGCACCCCCCTTGGGTTGCTCAAGTCGCACCCTCCATGACTCCATGAGATCCTGGCGGAGTTGGGACCGCTGGTCCTCGATTTCTCGAGACGCAGGCCTGTGGTCCCGCTCCAGCGCCCTTGCGCCATTGGAACAATGGCGCAAGGGCGCTTCCAGGTCCGCTCGCTCGCTTCCAGGTCCCATGGAGGGGTCCCGGCTAGGAGACATGCAGCCTCTCCGGAGATCGTGCGGTACCCCCGTACGGTTCTGACGGCCAAGGTTCTAAGTGGTCTGTTTAACAGAGTCACGTTCCCCTTGACCGCCAACCTATCCGCCCATACGGGAGCCCCGTATAGGGCCATACTCCGCACGATCCCCAGGTACAGTCTCCTGCAGGAGGCGTTGGGTCCCTTTAGGTTGGGCATCAGTCGCGAAAGCGCGACCGATGCCTGCGTCACCTTGGGGACCAAACTTTGGAAATGTGGTCCGAAGTTCCATCGGCTATCAAGTACGATCCCTAGGTACTTCATCGAGGGCTTGATGCCGATGCTAACGCCTCCCACATTTATGCTGGAACCTTCTGGTGGACCGTTCCGAGGTCTGTGAAAACACAGAACCTCGGACTTGTGCAAGGCCACCTCCAGTCCCAGCTGCCGTATCCGACCCACGACTCGAGCAACACCCGTCGTGACCTTGAGTGCTGCCTCCTGGTACGTTGCACCCCGCGCCGTGACGAGGGTATCGTCGGCGTAGCACGTTACGCCGACACCCCTAGGCAACGCACCCCGCAGCACCCAGTCGTAGCCGATGTTCCACAGAAGCGGCCCCAGGACCGACCCCTGCGGAACACCGCACGACACATCTCGCCGAGCTGGCCCGAGCCAGCTGGGGAAAGCTATGGCCCTCTCCGAGAGATAGGCCCCGACAATACGACGGAGGTAGAGAGGCGTTTCGTGATACACGAGCGCCTCCCTAACGCAGCTCCATGGCAAGGTGTTGAACGCGTTGGCGATGTCAAGAAACACCGCCACCACCACCTTGCCCTGCGAGACTGCTTCCTCCGTCAGGCTCTTCACGCGCATGATCGCGCTCACGGTGGAGCGTCCCCGACGGAAACCGAACTGGTTATCCGCCAGGTCTGGCCCCACACTCGTGAGATGCTCGACGAGGCGTTCCGCGATAATTCGCTCAAAGAGCTTACACACCTCGTCGAGCAACACGATCGGCCGGTATCCGGACGGTGAGTCCACCGGCCGCCCCGCCTTACGGATCAGGACCAGTTTCCCCGTCCTCCACACCTTGGGAAACTGGCCCCTTTCGAGGCATGCGCTAAAGAGCCCCATCAGTCGAGGCCCGAGTTCTTCGAGGGCCAGGACACATGCACGGCCAGGAATGCCGTCGGGTCCGGGGGCAGTGATTTTCCGGCGTTTAAGCCGGAGTACTGCCGCACCTAGCTCCCGCACCTAGCTCCCCCACCCTGACTTCGGGTACGTCGTCTTCGCTGGTGCTATCCGCGTCGGGCAGAGACGGAGCCATGCGCGGAGGGACGTGCTCCTCCGCGCTCGTCGGAAACAGGGAGCCCATGACCCGCTCCAGCTGCTGCGGCTGGAGACTCTGGGTCAGTGGAGGCGCCCTAGGTCGGAGTTTCTCCCTGACCTGTAGGTACGGGCGCCCCCATGGGTTCTGCTGCAGGGTCTCCAGGAGCTCCTCGCGGGCCGCCGTCTTGGCCCGCTTTATCGTCTCCTGGAGATTACCTTTAGCCTCCCTGTATGCCTGAAAAAGCTCCGCCTCTCGGGCTGCCGCGTCGTCTGGGCGGCTCTGCAATCTCCGGCGACCACCAGTACACCTGCTTCCTGGCCGGTCTGGGTGTAACCCTAGGCATCGCCGCATCACAGATTTGCGACGTGGCTCTCCTGAACCACTCCGCCTCGGCATCCACATCGGCAGAGGCCGGTCCGGCGCCGGAATCCAGGCCTGCACGATGGATGCCTCCAGGAGAGCCTCCCGATCCAGATGGTGAAGTGCCCAACGCGGATCCGGGGGATTTGCCACCGGCTGTGGGAGGTCAGGTGGGGGGACGACATCGAACCGGATGTACCGATGATCCGAGTGCGTCTCCTCACCCTCCTCCACGCGCCAGCCTGTAATACGGCGGGCGAGGTCAGGGGATGCGAACGTTATGTCCACGATCGATTCCGAGTTGTCTGCGGCGGACCCCCCAAAGATACAACAGGCCGAGCCGTCTTCGTCCACCGGGCTTCCCGGGTGGACGTAGTACGGTTCGGCAACCACGGCCAAGTTTATGGACCACTGCCGGATGCTCTGGTACAGAAGATCCTGAGCAGCACGGCAGTGGTTCAAATTCACTTGCAGGATACGGATACGGGCGTCAGACATTAATTGACGTCCATAACCGCATCCCGCCGCGAAGCAACTGGCCGCGCAAGGGCGGCACCCCCACCGCTCTCAGCGGACGGACGAGGTTTTGGCTTCGAGGCGGCGCAGGTTGTGCTGCCGACCCGGTGATCCGCGGTCTTGCCCTCCGCCTCGCATCTAAAGCAGCGAGGCGGGGCGTCACAGGCACTTGCCTTGTGACCGGGCCGGCTGCAGCGGAAGCACCGATCGCCCACGGTGACTTCCGCTGTACACTGCACTCCGACTTGCCCCACCACCATGCACCGGAAACATCTGGTTTCCCGGGCACGAAGGAGGTGCACCTGCGCCTTTAGGAAGCCACCTACGAGGAGGCTTCGTCCGTCCGCCACTTTCAGTGCCGCCGCGACGGGGCACTGGACGACTGTCATCCCGTGACCAGTGGAGCCGAAGGAGATATCTGAAGCCTTCACCTGGTCACGGGGGCAGCCGTCCGCCTCCACGACGGCGGAGACAACTTCCTCCGTCGTGGCCGCGTCATGCAGACCCGTGATGCGCAATGCGGCGCATTTGGTGGGTCTGGTGACGCGGACGGCTTCTTCGTCCAGCGCAACCCTAAGCTGAGCCGCTAGGGCGTCAGCTTTAGGGCCGCTGGAGGCGCCGGAGACCTCGAGGAGGCGAGCCCCGGTGCGTGTCGTCTTGCACCGGAGCCCCCCTTGTATTTCGAGGGCCGAGAGGTTGACTGAGAACTTCACGGTCCTCAGTACGTCGGCGTACCCCACCCCTTTCTCCACACCTACCGTCGTCACCGTCAGGACGACGGCGGTGGAGCGAGGGGGGCGGGGCCTCTTCGGTGCCTTCGCCGCGGTGGCTTTGGCCGCTTTCTTGGCAGCCTTCGTCTTCCTCTTCTTGGCTCCCACTACTTCCCATCCCTCCCGTCTGGAGGGATGTAAGGAAGCAACGGGAGCGACGTTAGAGGAAGACGAGGCGGCAGGGGTGCCACTCTTCTTACCGCGCCCCTTGGCCTTCCGCGCCTGGGCCGCGGTCTCGGCCGGCATCCGGTTCGCTGAAGCGGACGGGGGCAGAGCGGGGCGGCGGACAGCGGGAGTGCCGCTTGGACCCGGAGCGGGAGCACCGCCAACAGCCGCCGCGTATGAAAACGCGGGACGCGCTAGCGGAGGGCGGTACGCCCGGTCCTCCAGGACCGCGAGGCGCCTCTCGATCGCCGTCAGGACCTGCACCGTAGTCGGTACAGGCTTCGGCGACGAGCCGGGCGCCATGGTGGGCGCGATCCTAGGCGCCGTCTTCGGCGCTGGTCCAGCCGTCAGAGGAGGAGGTGGCATGGGGCCTGGAGGTGCCTTGACCGCTTTGGTCAACTCAGCGACCTCCCGACGGAGATCTTCCATCTCCTTTCGGGAGGCAGTGAGCTCCACCTCCAGGCTCGCAACCTGCTTGCGGAGCTTCGCCTCCTCCTCTGTGACGCTCCGCTCGAGGAGCTTGTCGAGGGAGGATTGGGCTTCATCCACCAGTGAAGCCACAATCTTCTTCCTCCCCGACATATTTTTACTCCCCCGCATGGCCGCGTTCATGCGGGAGAAAATACTCATTATCTCCCGCGCGGGCGGCACACCGATATCCCTGCGACTGCGCAGGGACGGCACAGATGACGGGGGTGGTGTTGGCGGGCGCTTTCTGTAGGCGTCGAGACGCGTGCGCACCGTCTTCACCGGTACCTCCTCCTCCGAATCGCTGGAGAGGAGAGACCCTCACCCAGAGCAACTAGTGCTCCGGTCGCACGGCAGCCCCCCCTTCTCGAGGGTCCTCTTCTGCGAAGCAGAACGGCCCTTACCCTTCACACTACTGGGAGCTGACCCACCGTCAGTCCCAGCAGCAACATTTCCTTGGGGCGTCGACGTTGCGCTGCAACTAGGCGGCGCGACGCGAGCCCCCAAATCAAGAGGCATCGAATTCCGTATTTCATGCGGTAGGTCGTCGGCTGAGACTGCCCGGGAAAGGGCAGTGTCAGTACCGGGGGTCTCGTCAGGCATATCCATGATAGCACAATTAATCGCAATGTTGGCCACTCAAGTCTCGATATCGACGTTCGGTCACCCAACTTGCCACTGCGTTACCGTGGTCAAGTTGGGGTCCAGGGCGGACGGCGAGGACGTAGTCGAATCTCTTGGGGCCCCGCCCCAAATGACATCTATTCGAAATGCCAACTTCTCAACATGATACGTTTTTATGAGCGTCTCCTTAAACTAAAACTAAACTAAACTAAAAAAATTAAAAAATAGTTTGTGCAAAATCAGACGTACGGTTCAGGCTGTAGGTCTCCGTACATACATACGTATACATACAAAGTACAAGTCCAGAAATCACCTTTTCTGACTTATGGAAGCTCAGGAATCATGAAAAACTCAAACTCGATTTTTTACACATTCACAATAAGTACTTCGCCATAAAGAATACCTATAAGTGAAAGTAAAAACAGCTAAAATATTTTTAGCAGGACCCGCAAACAAAAACTAAAGGAGTGCTTAGGATTTTTTTTGGGGGGTTAAATGGGGGTTAGGTAGGGTAGTTTGCTACTTAATCAGCTCCAAATTTTGCGGTTATATTTTTGGCTCTTTTGTACCTTTATTATTAAACCTTCATAATTTTTGTTTTTGACACATTCTGATTATCATCATGTATTTCAGGTGAACTAACGGTTCTGTATTTGTTCACAAGATACAGATTTAATTGGGATGAAATTTAATTCAGTTTGTGGTCTACGTATTCAGTTGTGACCAATATTATAGGTGAGTATCTTTTATCTAAATAACAATAACTTGGCTCAATTTTCTATCAGAATACAAACTGCGTTTTGTCTTTAAACATTTTGCAGCTCTATTTTTCCTGTTTTGAATCTGGACATAAAATAAATCACATCACATAAGGATTCCCTATTCTGTGATAAAGCTAGAGTACTAATACAAAATCAAAAGATACGGATTTACTTAATGTATGAGTTTCATGCACTTTTTAAGTCTTGACAATAACTTGTAACAATATTGGAAAGCAATGAAACTTTACAAATGTCAAGATTTTCGAAGTCATCATCATTAAAACTATGAAATTGGTTTATTTCAGGGACATACTTTTCAATATATTGTTTTTTAGTAACTACTTAAAGTTAGATGACATTCTCCTTTGTATCATACCTTTAGGGAGCAAGATAGCTGGGTCTTTCTTATACGCCTTCGCTCGAACGGACTTAGAAATTTATTTAGGTAAGAAAAACATTTTTTTTTTATTTATCAGTATCGTTTCTGTATTACCTGATATAATTGGTATCTGTAGTCTATTTTGTTAGAAATAGCAAGAAGTAGTAAGTAACTATGTTAGCGTGTTACCAATCACTACAAATTTAAAGACGTCAGTGAAATTAATAAATCCCAACCACCACAGACCCTCTTCTTCGGAATTTTGAGCAACTATCTATACCAGATCTATAAGACAAGAAGCATCTCTTTAGAAATGCACGTGATGAAACGTAACCTTTCCACAGCTTGTCTCCTGGAGATTTTGATGGGAACAACAAGTATTGCTCTCCGGTCTAGTCTAGTTGGCGTTGAAGAGATTGGTGAGTAAATATCTAAGAACAGTTATATTGCCAATAAATTGGTGTAAATTAGCGTAACTGTATTTAAACGACTTCTTAACAAAATATTTTATAGTGAATGTTGGTTGGGAATGTATTTTACGGGAAACAGGGCGGACTACCTAGTAAAACTCCACGATGTTTCTCCTTCACTGGTTTACCTGATAGGGAGAATCTTTTAAACGACGACGCGGGTGCCCAAATTACCACCTCTCTATTAACCCTAGCCAAATAACTTTCATGTTCACCAAAACCTTGATCCTCCTTTACCCAATATAATGATATCAATAAATGTCGGTAATATAGTTGATTTTATATTTTTTCAGGTAAAATGAATTCCTTGTTCGCATTTGCGGAATCCTCAGCACCTCTGTTCTATGGACCTTTGTACTCACAAGCGTACAATGTTATGCTCAAAATATTACCTGGAGAGGTATTCCTGATCGGTTCCATGCTTATGGTACCAGCTATTGGCGTATTAGTGTGAGTAGATATACTAGTCCAGGCTATGTAGAGAACCGAAAAATATTATTGACCTAATATTAAAGAATATCTTATCTTCATATATCACTCAATTCCGCCTAAACGGTTAGACTGCGCTACTGTGGTGGTACGAAGTTTGCCGAGATAAAGTGCCATCCACCGGGTTCAATTTTGATCTTAACCAAACTCTACAAATAAAAAAGTTTGGTTTAAAGTTTTTTTTTTTTTATATTTGGTTCGCCTAATTGACGCCGCCCGCCTGGTGGTAAGTCGTGACGATGTCTAGCGATTGTGGGCCACTCTCACAGCACAAAATACTATGGAGAGTGGCCCACAACTTGACGACCTACTGAAGTGCCTCTTCACGTTCCGCTTAAAGAACCCAGGGTTATATGTGGGAGGAAACACGTGCACAGGCAGGGCGTGACACTATCGTTCGGCAGAGAAACGAACGTTTGAAACGTTCGGTTCTCGCAAACATGCTATCCACTATGTGGGAGTGGCATCTCTGCCCGGCACGCGTTGTTCGGGATCGGAAGGAAGAGGGTGGGATCAGATTGAAGAGCTCTTCAGAACACTCGCCGTGGTAAATGCGGTAGAATGCGGCCAAGAAAGCTATTGTTCGGCGCTGAGCTAGCGGTTCAATGCTTTCCGTTACCTCCGGACAATCTATAATACGGATACCCCGTCGCTACATAGCGTCGAGAGCGTCCAGCAAATACTTCGCGGAGCCGTCCCAGAGGTGAGAGCAGTATTCGACGCAGGGTCTAATCTGCGTCTTGTACAGCAGACACCTCTGGTGCGGTGTAAAGAATCGCTTTACCTTATTCAGTATTCCTAGTTTCCGCGAAGCTGGCCCTATAAATCTTTCGATGTAGTTTTTATTATTGAGCTCTCGTCTATGCCAAGGATGTCAAGGTTGTCCTTCATTGGTAATAATGCATTCTGAAGAGAGGGTAGGGGAAGGAAAGGGGATTTCTTCGCTGTAAATGCACACGCCTGTGTTTTGCGGGCATTGAACTCGATCAGGTTCTCGGTACCCCATTGAGAGATACAGTCGAAGTTCCTGTCGAGATCAGCCACGAGTTGTTGTCTATCCTCCTCAAACTTCGACCGCCCCGCTGCCGGACGAGCCCTGTAGCTCCCGTTTTTTGAGGCGGTACAAGCCAGCTAGTATATTAAATAAAATTTCGATTAAACTATTACTTTTACCAAACTCGTTAAAGTAAACTACACAATATAGTACTTAAGGGGAAAATATATAAAGCCAGAAGCTATAGCACCAACCCGTCCTTAAAGTACAGACAATGTGTTGACTGAAGTTCATAAACCAAAACTTAACTAGGTCTGCAATGCATGCTGCTAATTGCCAATGTTGAGCGGAGCAAATGTTTTTATTAAGTGATATCAGAATGAGAATCAAACACTTAAATTAATTAATCAAATGAAAAAAAAAAACTATTTTTATTGTTGACGCACGTGTTTCCATGGTAACCATTTAATCATCTAGTTTTTCGGTGATGTTCAGGACATTTTCGGTGATATGCACTCCCGGGTATGATGTCGACCAGCATGTCAAATTTGGTCAAAATCGGTCGAGCCGTTTTGGAGGAGTAGACACACAAACAATTTACACTTGTCGCCTAAGATTGAGCTCCGTTTCGCTCCGCTCAATAATAAGTAAACTATTTTCAGGTGGTTATATTTCCAAAACAAAAAAGATTTATTAGAAAGAGATGCCTTGAATACTGTAGATCAGGATCAAGCCGACGTATACGACGAAGAACACGCGCAATATATTTTTTTGACTAAAGTAGAGAGGAACATGGAAAGGTTAATGTGCCTGCAATTTTAGCTCTTTGATTTTATTTGAATTTAATAGCTGAAACTGCAAAGTCATTATCTTTCTCTCCGAACAGACCTTGAAGAAGACAGAAGAGTTTTATTTTGTTGGCTCCACGTGATAGTACTTACCATTCTATTGAAAAATTTAACTGAACTTTGTAACATTGTAAAGTATCAAATATATTGTTATTATCCTTTAAAATCTGGGATACCATGGTCTTTCTTGTAGCAGAAGCGCAGGTCGTATACCTCGGCACGCTATTCTAAACGACATAATTCGTAGGGCTCTTTCCACCTCAGGTCTTCCGGCCGTACGTGAACCAAATGGTTTAGCACGAAGCGATGGAAAGAGACCGGACGGTATGTCGTTGCTACCGTGGAAGATGGGAAGGAAGGCCTTTGGTGTGGGACGCTACATGCGTTGACACCTTAGCACCTTCACACCTTCACACCTTCCAAGCACATCCGGATGTGCTGGCGCTGCTGCTGCATCGGCTGAAGACCTCAAACGGCGTAAATATGCTAACCTTACAGGTGATTACATATTTGAGCCGTTTGGAGTTGAGACACTGGGATCATGGGGTCCGAGTGCTCGCCGCCTTTATAGAGACATTGCTAAACGCCTAATCGATGCTTCTCAGGACCAGAAGTCTGGCTATTTTCTGGCCCAAAGAATAAGTATCGCCATCCAACGTGGCAACACAGCCAGCATTCTGGGAACCTTCCCAGTCGGTAATGACGCGGAGGATTTTTTAAACGATATTTTGTAATGTAAATATTTTTAGTATATAATTATGTATATTTTGTACATTGTAATTCTTATTATCCTGTATATTTTCGATTTGAACCTATGGTACTTATCTACTTAAAATTATTATAAATTAGTAATTATTTATTATAAAAATCTGACTTCTTTCCTCTGGAGACATTATCCGTAATGTCGCAACGCGAAACTGGTTTTCATAATGTGTGCAGTCTGAGCAATTACTTCCTACAGAATGGGTGTGGCATTCATTGCGATGTCGTGATGGTTGACAAGGGCCTTACACCTCTTTCCTGGCTAGTGTTTGTTGGTTTTTTGGAATAAAAGACAGGAGCTCGTAATAATACGTGTCGTGTATTTCAGTCGGCCATGTTACAAAGTGAAGGAAGAAGGAAGTGAACATAGACAAGACAATATTGATATAATCTAAGCATAGACTAAACTAGGCTATGGCTTACAAGTTAATATAATATTATGACATCTTCCCTTTAACTTTATTATAACTTATATAAAAATAACAAAACGCATTTTAGTGTTTTGACACGAGACAATTTGACGTTTTAAAAGATTCTGACAGTTGACATAATTTGACGTTGTCAATTCGATGATTGTTTCTAAATGTAAACAAACAATGGTTTACAACATTTTAGTTTACTAATTAATTACTTATAACTAAGTACATGACAATGAATACGAAACAATGCTTATAAGTCTGTGTCTATAAGACGTTGTGGTTGCCTTATCTCTCTTCCTGAACTAGAATATTTCTTAATTGGTTGACTGGTAGTACGTTGAGGAGATTGACTATGAGAAATTTTAGAGTAATCATTTGTATAACAAGGAGTATAACTGATATGAGTTTGATTGGAACTGACTGGTTGAGTGTGAAAATTATTAGTCTGTGTGTTATGTGAATGAAAAGAATATTGAGACTTTGGTCTAAGTGTTATGTATTGTCTATTGCGACGATATGTACCAAATTTACTTTTTATGATATACGACCGAGGTTCCGGACCAACTTGTTGTATAATACCTGGAAACCAAGACGATTGTGGATGTTTTTGAAACATAACATGACTATTTACCTCCACGGGTTTAAGATCTTTGGAATTTTTGTTGTAATACTCTTTCATCTTATGTAAATTTTGATTATTGACTTGTTTAAGATGTCTATAGTTACACAATTTTGGTTTTAAAAGTTTTTCTACTATAGGTAGCTTTGTACGAAGTCTACGTGACATGGAAAGTTGTGCTGGTGAACATAAATTGTTTTTGGGAGTATTGCGATATTGCAGTAATGCTAAATATGGATCAGTATTATCAAGTAAACATTTTCTAAGCATATTTTTAATTATGCCTACTGTCCGTTCTACCATACCATTTGAACGGCTGTGATAGGGACTGGAAGTGACATGGTGAATATTCCAATCTTGTGTGAAATCATGAAAAGATTTGGAATTCATCGGTGGACCATTATCTGACATTAATGTATGGGGAATACCATGACGAGCAAATATTGATTTTAACTTGATTATGACTTGGTCTGCACTGTAACCATTACTTAAAATTGCTATCTCAACATATTTTGAGAAATAATCGACTACAATTAAGTATGTATGCTTGTTGAACTCAAAGAAATCTATACCAACCTTATGCCAAGGAATGTATTTGTAATCATGTGGTAATAAACTTTCTTTTGAAGCATCTACTGACAAAGTAAGTGGTTTTTGAGGATCAAAGTAAGTTAAGACTGGTGAAGAACTAATTAGAGACTTTAATTTATTGAATTCTTTCTCATGACTGTCATTCCATGACCATATTGTGTTTTTATTAAGTAACTGTCTTATGTTTGATGTTTCTTTTGATAATTTTTTTATGAATGAGCCAAGAAAATTAATCATGCCCAGGAATCTCTGGACATCTGTGACATTCTTAGGCTGTGGCATGTTGCAAATTGAATTTACTTTAGATGGATCTACAGACACTCCATTTCTATTGAATATAAAACCTAAATACTTGACTTCACTTTGACAAATGTTACATTTATTACTATTAAATGTTAGACCTATATCTTATGCACGACAAAGAACTTTTTCTAGGATTTGATCATGTTCTTGAATGGTTTTAGCATGTATAAGAAAGTCGTCCATCATTATTTTAATGCCTTGTATGTCACCAAACCGGGAAATCATTTCTTTATGAAAGATTTCTGGAGATGCATTGACACCAAACGGTAGCCTTAAAAAACGAAATCTGCCATAGGGGCTTATAAAAGTACATAGTTTGGATGATTCTTCATCTAAGACAAGATTCCAAAAGCCTGACTTAGCGTCTAAATTTGAAAAATAACATGAACCATTTAGTTCTGCTTTAATTTCATCAATATGTGGAAATGGGTAATGTGAACGTTTAATAGCTTTATTTAACTTACGTGGATCTAAACATAATCTAATGCTTCCATCCTTTTTAGAGACAATTACCATAGAGTTGACCCAATCAGTTGGTTCATCAACTCGAGCAATAATACCAGTGACTTCTAACTTATCAAGTTCTGCCTTGACTTTATCCTGTAATTTAAAAGGAATTTTTCTACTTGCGTCTACCGACGGCTTGACATTTTCGTTGAGAGTTAAATGACATTCATAGTTTTTAAGAGCTCCTATTCCATTAAAAACCTTACTATATTTCTTTAGTATTGACAGACTGTTTGACTCTGCTGGGACTTTGTGACACATTGACTGTGATATGACTTGACTTTGACTGTTAGACTGACTTGACATTGACTGTAAATTGTTGTTCTGGCTATGCTGACTAAGTGTGTAGTTTGGACTGTGTTCAGATATATTTTCATCAAAGGTTACTGAATGTATTCTTTTTATGACTTTTAACTGTTGACATGACTGTCTACCCAGAATATTTTTGCAATCTAACGGTGTGATATGGAAACACAAGTTGTATGATTTGTCATTATATTACATGGTAATGTACAATAACCGATTGTAGGTATACTTTGACCTGTAAATGTTGTCAAGTTAAATGGTGTTTGTATAAGATTTATCTCTTGCAACGCTAGTTTTTCAAATGCTTTCTTAGACATCAAATTCACATCTGCACCTGAATCAATAAGTAAGCAAACAGATTGACTACAGATACTTAGGGTTATTGACCATTGGTTACTACATTTTACAGAATTACATTGATAAACAGCACCTAAAAAAGCTTGATCATCATTAGAAAAATCTTCTTGTACATAATTAACATATTTTTGCATGGACTTACACATCTTTGAATAATGATTAAGTTTTTGACAGAAATTACATTTTGCACCAAGAGCAGGACATTTAAAACGATGTGTTTGACCACACTTTGGACACATTGAGTTATTCATAGACTGATTGTTACCTTTATAACCATTGGGACTGCTATAACTCGATGAATGGGATGTATTGTATGACTGGTTAGGATTGTACCTTGACTGTTGACTGTGACTCTGACTTCTTGATTGACGATCCTGTGACTGCGGATTGTACCTTGATTGTTGACTGTGACTTTGAATTCTTGATTGACGATCCTGTGACTGCGGATTATACCTTGATTGTTGACTACGACTATGATTTCTTGACTGATTTCTTGACTGACTATGTTGTGAATGACTTCTACTGGACTGTTGACTACTTCTGTTATGTATACTATCTATACTAGCTACAGATGAATTGGGATTTGTGCCTGATAATATTTGAACTTCTTTCCGGGACGATTCTAGTGACTTAGCAATATTTATAGTGGCATCTAAAGTGGTAGGCAATTCTTGCAAAATTTTCTCTTTAATGTATTGATTCTGATCATTTAGATTCCAACTAAATATATCTTTTAGTAAATCGTCTTGCAATTCACCAAAATTACACTGATGGGCTATATTTTTGAGATCTGTTATATAACTGTCCAGCTGTTCATTTTGCAGTTGCTTTCTGTTAAAAAGTTTATGCCTTATCATGGTTATATTGAGTTTTGGGCTGAAATAACCTGCAAATCTGTCGATCAACACTTGTAGCTTGACTGTTTCGACATCTAGGTTGAAAGAATAAAATATGTGAAGGCAATCTGGTCCTATATAATGTAATAAAAGTGCAACTTGCCTATCTTCGCTTTCTTGATCATATTTAAATGCTTTGAGATATATTTTGAATTTGGTGATCCAATTTTTCCACGTGAGCGGCATGTTGGATGCATGAACGTCCATGTGCTTGAGGCGACCCGACGACGTTGAAGATTCGTCCATATTTTTTCTTTTGGTTGATCCAGTTCTTCCTAAGACACGCCAGTTTACACCACACCTGATGTTTGTTGGTTTTTTGGAATAAAAGACAGGAGCTCGTAATAATACGTGTCGTGTATTTCAGTCGGCCATGTTACAAAGTGAAGGAAGAAGGAAGTGAACATAGACAAGACAATATTGATATAATCTAAGCATAGACTAAACTAGGCTATGGCTTACAAGCTAATATAATATTATGACAGCTAGGTACTGAAGACCGTAGGGACGTATGGAAGAGTAAGGAGCTACACCGGCGGTTCTACCGGGTCTTAACAGGACTTGACGTAGACCTGCTCGCTTCGGTGAACTGGCTGCGTTTCGGTGACCTCTTTGGGGAAACTGAAGGTTTTGCCTGTGCAATTGCAGATGAAGTTATCAAGACGAACAACTATAGGAAATATATCATTAAGGACGGTACGGTCGACATTTGTCGAGCATGCCACCGTCCCGGTGAACCACATTATTTCCGGTTGTTCGTATCTTGCTAACACCGAGTACTTGCAACTTGCACAATCAAGTTGCCAGGATCCTCCACCAGCAACTTCTCTTCAATACGGCCTTATTGAGTCCGAGGTACCGTACTATAAATACACACCAGAGCCAGTTCTCGAGAATGGTCGTGCATTGCTCTACTGGGACCGATCAATCATCACGGACAGGACTATTGTTGCCAATAGGCCTGATATCGTGTTGGTTGATCGGGCTCAGCGCCGGGCAGTGCTCGTCGATGTCGCCGTCCCGCATGACGAGAATCTTGTTAAGGCAGAGAAGGATAAACTTTCTAAGTACCTCGATCTGACCTTCGAGATAACCGCCATGTGGGACGTAGACTCGACGATCATTGTCCCGATAATCGTTTCGGCAAATGGACTAATAGCGAAGAGTCTCGATCAACATCTCAAGAGACTCTCGCTAGACTGTTGGATCAAGGGTCAGATACAGAAGGCTGTCGTCCTTGACACGGCACGCATCGTTAGGAGGTTTCTCAGTCTGTGAGCTCTACCGCTGGTAGTTTGGGCCCTGCTCCGCTACTGGTGGTGGTCTGACATGGATTTTTTATAATATTATATGTAACTTTTTATATAAATATTGTAATAAAAATATATTAAGGAAATAATTTGAATAAATGGAATAATAATATACTCCGCTACTGGTGGGTCACAATTTTTTATATTTTTTAATGTATTTGTGTTTTTTATAAATCTATTTAAAAATGTATAAAATAAGAATATAAGTGAATAAACCAAATAATAATATAACTAAATCAGTAGAATAAGAGATCCCGTGACTTTTTTCATAATGTATGACAAATAATAGTAGTAATCCCCCTGCCGTGGAGTTAGGGCAGTTAGGGCTAGTTACAGTTAATTAGGGACTTAATTTTCTATAGAATGGTGAGTAGTGAATTGTGGTTAACATTGTCCATGTATGGAGAGCAGCAATCTTATACGAGCACTGCAGTCATTTTACGGGGGTTCCAGTGATTGTGTCCGGACAAACGGGGCTTACAAGGACTGGTTTGGCACTGAACAAGGTTGCAGGCTGAGCTGTATAGCCGTCGCCAGTGCTGTTTAATCTACATAATATGAATAACTGTTTAAAAAATTTCATAGCGAGTGCGTGTGGTTTGAAAATGAATGAATTGACCATCAAGTGCCTCCTATAATATGCTGACGACCAAGAAATACTTGCGCTGTCGGCGGAGGCGCTGCAGGTGATTGTTAATATTATGAACGAGTTATTTAGATAGAAGATAGGAATGAAGGTGAATGTAAGTAAGACCAAGCAATAATTTTTGAAAGAAATGAAGTTAAGACAAACTGTGCGATTGTAATTTAAGATTAAAGAGTGGAACAAGTGAAATAGTTCGTGTACTTGGGACTTGGGGTCCAAGTTTACAAGATGGAAGATATGACGATGACATTGAAAGAAAAGCTATGGCAGGGATTCAAGTAAATGGGCACTGTAGTATTTTATGAACGGTCAGATAGTGTCTAAGAAGGTAAGGCTGGCTGTGAATTGTGAATTGTGCTTGAGAGGAGTGCTTGTCCGTATACTTCTATATAGTGGCTTCGGCCCCTACGTGGGTACCAGGTGGTACAACAGTGTTGGTCCAGGGGGTACCACCGTGCAGCTGTGCTAAAGCCCCCCAAAGAACCCAACCCAGGCCGGGCCCGGGGCGATGTATGGTGCAGCAGTGGGGGCGAAACGGAGTCTAGTATGAGTGGTGTGGGTCCATGCGCCGGCCAGGGAGACCCTTAGCAACGGCGTTGCCGCGGCCGCCCGCAACACAGTCACGGGGCCCGCCTGGGACCAACCACCTCAGGAGGCTGCCCCACATGTTGCGTATAATCCTGATGTGGGATCGCCGCTCCGGGTGGTAACCGGTGTGGGGTAGCGGCGGCCTTGCATCAGGGAGGTTTGGGAGCCCTTCCGTCCGGTGAGTCTGTAGTGTATAAGACATATACTTGTAGTTAGTTATAGATTTATACTGTATGCACCTCCATATATAATAAGGTTCATGCAATTATAGGACAGTTATTATCCAGCAGTCAGATGTTTCATTTCTCTTTCAACACACAACCTTATATGGCGACCCTGCCATGTTTTGTGTTCGGCATCGGGTTTCAGTTAGTAAAGTGCATCTAAGACAATGAGTGTGTTCGACATTCCTGTGACGCGCGCCCGTCGTAGTATTACAAAAACTCGCACAGTGTTATATTATTATAGTATCTCCAAGGACAATTTTATTATGTGTAACTCAAATACTCCAAAACCAGAAGAGGTCGTGATAAATCAAAATGGTATTGGTTCGTCAAATACAGCCAGCACCGAGCAACTGCAATTCCACTTATCTACCATTAGCATCGTTATGGTGATTCTACTCGTAATGTGCCTGTTGGTTGACGTATACTTTGTTATGAGATGCTACAAAAGTGGCATCTTTTGTAGACCAAATGATACGCGAAAATTTGAGACGATCATTTTCTCGACGCAGAGAAAACTCTACCGCTATCTACAACCGGTGTTCTTTTTGTGAGGCAGCTACAAACCCAGGTTCTTCGGCAAGTCGCGATAAACAATAAAATAAAGCAAAGTGCTGTGCAAAAGGACATTAGCTCCGTTATCGAGATAACGTGGTAAAATGTATACATTACATTATTTTAATTTCATATATTTCCTAGAATAAGGTGTGTTTCGGTTTTAATGGAGTAAGGTACGTATTAGGGCTCATGAGCTCAAAAATATTACAAATCAGTTAAAGTCTATTAAAGAAAATTTAATTAGATTATATTATGATCGAAGGACTCCAGAGTTCCTAAGAGAAAAGTTAAAGAACGCAGAAACTGTGTATAACCAGTATATTAATTTAATACCTAATATTAATGAGCAATTAGCCCATAAGACACCTTATAGTACAGAGTGTTTACTATTAATCCAAGAATATAGCGATAGAATTAAGCAGTTTTATATAGATATAACGGAATTTTGTAACAAGACCCATATTAAGGTCACCGACAGTAAAATAGTTAAGCCAAAGTCTATTTCCAAAATGGAGTTTAATCTAAAAACGGCTTTGAGTTTGTTACCAGTCTTGGACAGTAAGGAAACAACTACTAGACAACTAATTGACGGTATTGACTATTACAGTTCTATGTTGGGAAATGATACGTGTAAGTCAAATTTAGTTAATTTTATATTAAAAGCCGACTATCACAAGTCGCAAAGTTGAAACTCTCCTCTAACTATGCTTCTGTAGACGCGTTATTGGCAGATATGCGCACTATTCTTTTACCTAAAAAGAGTGCAGTTTCTTTACAAAATAAATTACGAACTCTACGGCAAGAGCAAAAGTCTATTGATGACTATGGAAAAGAGCTGACAGAGCTTTTCATGGATTTGACTATTGCACAAGCGGACGGCAAGACTGAATCGCTCAATATTTTGAGACCTTTAAATGAAAAGCAAGCGATTAAACGTTTTGCCGACGGTTTGCGTAATAGACGGCTTAGCACTATAATAGCCGCGCGTAATTTTGAAAATTTGAAGGACGCGGTACAAACAGGGATAGATGAAGAAATTGCTTCACCATCGCAATCAGAAAACGTATTATCTATGTTTAAGAATAACGGGAAAAAGTTTTCCGGTAATTTTCGAAGAGCTAATTTTAAGTATACCAGAGTCCCAGACAAACAGACATTTAACCGACAAAACCAAGGTGTATTTTATAATAATAATTTGAACAGCAATAATCATCATCGTGGTAATAGAGGTCACCTAGTCAGCGGACGTGGTTACCAGAATTCAGCTAGTCGCGGGAGATCGACATGGCATAGGGGTACGTATCAGAATTCTAATATTCATAATTCTAGAGGTCATCAGAATACTCGCAATAATGCGAATATTCATGTTGCTAAGGTAGAACCCCTAGAAAACAACGAGTTAAAATTTTTTCGTGACCAACAAAGGCAATGATCATATTTATGCAACAGACAATAATTGTTGCACACAATTATACATGGGTACATATCATTACTCATTCCTAGTGGAATGAGTAATGATATGTACCTATGTATAATTGTACGATCCATAAAGAAAACATTAAGATAAGCGGAATCGGTGGCACAATAACTGCAATCGGATAATTATGTTTATTTAAGACTTAGTAACACTTGTGGCTCAGACCACACAGATCGAGATACATTAGATCATAAGTTTTATGTTTTTAATTCCTTACCGTGTAAGTCACATGCTATTTTAGGACATGATTTTCTTGCAAAGTATAACACTATTCTAAATTTTACTTCTTTAACTTTAACTTTGAAGAATAACTTACAAAAAAGGATTACTTTTTCTTTAAAAAATATATGTTAAAATGACAATTGTTTAACTTTACCTGCAAGATAGGAATCGATTCATTACATACAAACGAATTATACGGAGGAATACCTTGTGTGTTCGTCTGAATTACAAGACGGAATTTTTATTGCTAGTACATTAGTAAAACCTGTAAATGGCATATTACCTATTTTATTATTAAATACCAGTGAAAATGAAGTTTGCATCAGTAATATTCAACCGAATATACAAAAAAGTAACGATTATGACATTTGCTATTTCGAGCAGTGTAACGAAGTGAACGCAGATCGTTTTAAAAGGTTATTTAGTCTTTTAACTATAAATCATTTGAATCATGAGGAACAAGTAGCTATCGAGAACATTTGTGCTAAATTTTCAGACATTTTTTTGTTGCCAGGGGATAAATTTACTACAACAAATATTTATAAACATAATATTACTTTGAAACCAAATGCTCAACCAGTCTTTAGTAAACCATATAGAATACCACATTCACAAAAACGTGAAGTTCACGAACAAATCAGTCACATGCTGCGAGACGGTATCATGGAACCATGTCAGTCCGAATGGTCTAGCCCATTACTATTAGTTCCCAAAAAAATGAATAATTCAGGCAAAAAGAAGTGGCGATTGGTAATTGACTACAGAAAATTAAGCAATTGTATACAAGACGATAAGTTCCCTCTCCCTAATATTACTGAAATTCTAGATTCTCTTTCCGGTTCTGTATATTTTTCTACTCTAGATCTTTCCAGTGGATATTATCAATGTGAACTCGACCTTGATAGTCGAAAATACACTGCATTTTGTTCAGGACACTTTAAAGTTTCGGATGATAGTGACATAAATAAGAAATGTACTGCTTCCGCTTCCGGGCAGTACCAGCTTACAAAAATTCCCCAAGGGGTCAAGACCAGTGTAAATGCGTTTTCGAAAATGATGACCATTGCAATGTCAGGGTTGACATACGAAAAATGTTTAGTTTATTTAGATGATCTTGTAGTTTTTGGCAATTCTTTAGAAAATCATAACAGAAATCTCATAGATGTCTTTAATAGATTACGGCAAGTAAATTTGAAGCTAAATCCACATAAATGTACATTCTTGAAAAAATAAATTTTATATTTAGGACACGTTATAGCAGGAGAAGGTGTGTTTCCCGACCCTGAAAAAATTAAGGCATTAACCAATTGGCCAGTTCCAAAAAACGTAGACGAAGTAGTAAGATTTGTTGCGTTTTCGAATTATTATAGAAAGTTTATAAAAAACTTTGCTAGCTTAGCTCATCCATTAACCCAGTTAACTAAGAAAAATATACCCTTTAGATGGAACGAAAAGTGCCAAACTGCATTTTCTATATTAAAATCTATAATATCTTCTCCTCCAATATTACAATATCCGGACTTTTCCGAAAACAATAAATTCGTACTACAAACTGATGCTTCTCAATATTCTTTAGGAGCTGTTTTATGTAATTCAAATAAAAAACCAATAGCGTTCGCAAGTCGAAATCTAAATAAAGCAGAGACTAACTATCCCACTATCGAAAAAGAGTTGTTGGCAATAGTGTGGGCCGTGAAACATTTCCGCCCTTATTTGTATGGTAGACATTTCATTATTGAAACTGATCATAAACCACTCATATACTTGTTTGGTATGCGAGATCCATCTAGTCGCCTTACGAAATTTAGACTTTTACTCGAGGAGTATAATTTCGAGATTCAATATATAAAAGGATCCGACAATGTAGCAGCCGATGCAATGTCACGACTGCCTATCACATCCACAGACTTAAAACATATGTATGAAAGTTCTATTACAGTTATGACGCGAGCTCAACGAAAGAAAATTCTTGATTCTCAGTGTTCTCCGAGTGCTATGCTGACGATCGGAACCGAAAGTTGTAGAAATTCATAGTAAACCGAAACTCTCGGTAGAATTACAATTTATCGATCGTAATAAGCTTAATAAAGTACGCAGATGCAATGAAATAGACGTGGAGAATAGCGTGTTTTGTTACTCGTCAGCAAAAATGACGTTGTTTATAAATCCAGCTTCCCAGCTACAACTGACGCCAGACGCTTTTGTGGGGGATCTGAGATATTTTTGTGATAAGATAAACGTGCACGAGTTAATTTTTATTAGAAATAAAATATACGACGATTTTATTAGTAAACTAGCTGTTGCCCGCAGCTCCGCCTGCGTGTTACTTTAGATCTACATAACTTTTTTATTTATATAGCGATTGAAAACTAAACCGCAAGTTCAAATCAAAAAATCAAATCATTTCTGAGATTAGCGTGTTCAAACATTCAGACAAAAGGACAAAAGTTCTAAAAACCATTAATAGTGAACTCCACAGCGGGTGACGTAACCTGTTCTGAAGAGCTCTTCAATCTGATCCCAAGGAAGAGCTTCCGATCCCGAACAATGCGTGCCCGGCAGAGATGCCACTCCCACACAGTGGATAGCATGTTCGCGAGAACCGAACGTTTTAACCGTTCGTTTCTCTGCCGAACGATAGTGGCCTGGAACGCCCTGCCTGTGCACGTGTTTCCTCCCACATATAACCCTGGTTCTTTAAGCGGAGCGTGAAGAGGCACATCAGTAGGTCGTCAAGTTGAGGGCCACTCTCTATCGTATTGTGTGCTGTGAGAGTGGCCCACAATCGCTAGACGTCGCCACGACACCAGGCGGTCGGCGTCAATTTGGCAAACCCAATATATAAAAAAAAAACTACGACAAACTTATTATTTGCGGTTGGTACAGTACTCGGGTCTAGGGATCGAACCGCAAAATTAAGTTTGTTTTTTATTGTATAAACTTTTCCGGGATAAAAAGTACCCAGTGTTGCGCTCAGGATATTAAATAATAATTATACCAAGTTTCATCGTAATCGAACCGGTAGTTTTTGCGTGATGCCTGAACAGACAGACAGACAGACAGACAGACAAAAATTTTTTTAATCACATTTTTGGGTTCGGTGTCAGTCTAGTAACACCCCCTGCCATTTATTTTTTTGATATCTTCAATGTACAGAATTTTCACTTCTACAGATTTATTATAAGTATAGATTAGTCTTGGAAATAAAAAAACATCCTAATTAGTCCGGACTCCGTTTATGTATTTTAAATAATATCAAAAGAATAGTTAATAAAGACGACCAAAAAGTAATATTAAATGATTTTCATCTTTTACCAACGAGTGGCCACGCTGGTATAAGACGTATGTATAAAAATATTAGAAAATATTACTTATGGCCAGGTCTTGAAAATGATGTGACGAATTTTATAAAAAAATGTGACAAATGTCAAAGACAGAAACATAACTCTCATTATGTTAAAGAACCTTTAACGATTACAACCACAGCCAAATCGGCTATGGAAAAAGTATTTCTTGATGTTGTAGGTCCCTTAGATAGAGACGAATACAATTACTCATATATTTTAACTATACAATGCGAACTTAGCCAGTACGTAGAAGCATTTCCTATGAAAACGAAAAGTTCTTTAGAAATTGCAAAATAAAGCAGATGAGTTATTAACCAATCTGGAATCTCGTAAAAATAAGGTATTGGATGTACTATGTATAACAGAACATTTTATGTTGTCAGGCCATGAGTCTAGTTTATTTTTGCAAAATTATGTACTGGCTTCCTCTTACAGTAGGAGCACACAAAAGAGAGGGGGTGCATGCATATATGTAGGTAAGGGTCATGTGTTTAGAGACTGTCCGGAAGTAAAACAAATGTCTGTGGAGCGTAAGTTTGAATGTTGTTGTATTGAACTTCTTGACTCCAAAACTGGCATTGTTTGTATATATAGGACACCTTACAGGGATAACCTTAACATGATTTTTAAATGGCTGGAAAAGGTTTTGATTCGCCTGACAAAAATTAGATTTAAAAATATAATTTTGGCAGGTGACTTCAATGTAAATGTGCTTAAAAAAAACCAAGACACTTTAGACTTTGAATGTTTGTCACTAAATTATAATTTAAAATTGGCGCTCTATGCACCAACCAGACCAGTCAGTCGTACATGTCTGGATAACTTCGCACATGACTTCAAAAGAGGCTGCAGCACTGAAATTTTGGATTTTGGCTTATCAGACCATTCTGCTCAAATAATAAAACTACCGGTTAAAAATGGCTTGCTAAAATACTGGCGCACCTCAAAAAGAGACTACAGCTTGAATAATATTAATAGGTTCAAAGAATGTATTAGAAACATATCCTTCTCTAATATATACCAGACTGCAGATCCTAACATAGCATTTAGTCTTTTTTTGGAAGAATTTAAACTTTTCTATAACCTATGCTTTCCGGAAAAAATTATAACTATAAGAGCTCATACCAAACCGCGATGGATATCACGGGGAATCAAAGTGTGCTGCAAAAAGAAAAGAGATTTATTATGGACGTATAGGGCAAATCGGTCAAGGGAAAATAAAAATAAATATATTAATTATAGTAAAAAACTAAGAAAAATAATTGTATTAACTAAAAGCGCCCAAAATAATTACAGTATTCAAACGTCTCTTAATAAAAATAAAACAGCATGGCGAATTATAAACACTCAACGCTTCAACTTACCAAGAGATTCCGTAAATAATATAAAAATTAGTAATGACAGTATCTTAACGCAGCCCTCAGACATAGCTAATGCTTTCAACGATTACTTTATCGGCATAGTGTCCCCCATTCAAGGTGCTGGAAAGAAAGTAACATCTCTCATACAATCTTCTCTAAAGTCAATGTTTCTTGCACCCAGTACACCGCAAACAATTTTCCTAATAATAAGAAACTTAAAAAACACTCACAGCGTAGGATACGATGGTATTTGTACTACAATAATCAAAGCAGTAAATGAACAAATATGTTATCACCTCAGCCACATTATCAATTTATGTACAAGTACGGGTATATTTCCAGCAGCACTCAAAATAAGTATCATAAAGCCTCTCTATAAAAAGGGAGACTCACAGTTAATGGATAATTATAGACCTATTGCTTTGCTACCAATATTCTCAAAGATATTTGAAAAATTTTTATATAATGCAATAAATACTTTTTTTGAAAAAGAAAACTTATTATGTAATGAACAGAAGGGGTTTCGTCAGAATAAAACTATAAACATGGCAATCTATGACTTTTATAAAAATGTTATTACCTATGTCGACAAAAAAACACCTGTTTGTGCTATATACTGCGATATGTCCAGTGCTTTTGATTATGTGGACCACAACATACTTTTAAAGAAACTGGATATTTACGGAATAAGAGGAAATGTTCAGAATTTGATTCAGTCTTATCTAGAGAACCGTCAACAAATGACGGCTATTACAAGAGTGAATAATAATACTCAGTTAGAAGAAATGCATACTTCCAAGGCCCAGTATGTATCATATGGTGTCCCTCAGGGTAGCGTCCTTGGGCCACTTTTGTTTATTATATATATCAATGACTTACCAAAATGCACTATACACAAAATTACATTATTCGCTGACGATAGTACCATAACCATACCTTGTAAAGACATTGATGATTATAACTCTGACATTAACGAATCACTGACATCGATAGTTTCATGGTTGAATAATAACAATTTAAAAATTAATCTATTAAAGACAAATATAATGCATTTTGGACAAAGGCACCAGAACCGATTAAATGTGAACCTGATGCATGACCAGGTGCAAATAGAAGAGTCTATGACTGCGCGGTTTCTGGGGTTGACATTAGATAGTAAGTTGAAATTTAAGGAACACATTGACATACTTTGTAAAAAAATTAGTAGCTTATCTTACGCTCTCTATAAACTTGCACCTATTATTAACAAAGTAGCTTTACTGTCAGCATACCATTGTTTAGTGGAGTCAGTACTTCGATATGGTGTAATTTTTTGGGGTAATGCACTAACAATGACATGGTCTTTAAAATGCAAAAGCGTTGCATCCGTGCCATGTTTGGTATTGAGAGCACTGACAGTTGTGTGCCATTTTTTAAAGAGCACAATATTCTGACACTCCCCGGCATATACATACTAGAGGTAGCACTGTTTACCAGGTATAACCCACACCTGTTTCCAAGATTAATGGACAAAGTCGTGCGTAATCGTCGCGATAATAACAGGCTATGTGTCCATCCTGCTAAGACTGCCCTATTACATAAAAGTGTAATATGCATGGCTCCATTAATCTACAACAAAATTCCCAAAAATATAAAAAATTTGAACAACAATCGTTTTAAGTGGGCGCTCAAAAGATTGTTGACTGAGAAGTGCTACTATAGTATTAAGGATTTTCTCGAGGATATGACCCTTTATGATTGACTTTTGTTTGTAACTGGATGACTGATGTATAATATAGATGTGATGACTTGAAGTTAAATAATAATTTGTACACCACTCAATGGTAAAACATGTTGTGTCCAATCGAAGTTTAAGACCTATATAATAAGCACTTGACTATGTACATTATATGTACACATGTTTTTGCAAATAAATATTATCTTATCTTATCTTATCTTATCTTGCGAAAAATTTCGTTACAAAGTTTATACTTCGATATGGAATCCCTGACAGAATCGCGACTGACAGGGGTGCCGAATTTTTATCGACAATCTTTAAAGAAACATGTGAACTACTCAAAATATCTACTTCACAGTCCACTGCCTACCACCATCAGACACTAGGGTCATTAGAGAATACCCATAAACATCTAGGTAACTATTTAAGGATTCAAACCGATAATCATCCGGCGTCATGGAGTACATGGCTGCCCTTTTGGTGTTTTTCATATAATACATCAGTACATAGTTCTACTAAATATACGCCTTTTGAATTACTATACGGTAAAATATGCAAAATACCATCAAATTTAAATCAAAACAAAATTGACCCACTATATAACCATAATGATTACCCATTAGAATTAAAATATAGGTTACAAACGTCTCAAAAAGAAGCTCACGAAAATTTGTTAGATAGTAAACATGTAAGAAAACAAACGTATGACCAGAATTGTAATACTATAACATACAAAGAACATGATTTGATTCTCGTAAAATACGAGACTGGAAACAAGTTCCAAAGTATTTATAATGGACCTTATTCAGTGATCAAAGATAATTCTCCAAATGTAGAAATTTAAAAAAATGGTAAAAGCTATTTAGTGCATAAGAATAGAACGAAATTATATTGTTCGTAATACTGTTCATTATATTTTATCTGATTTTATACACTTATTATTAAATACAATTTTTACATTCATTAATTTTGTTTTATATTCTATACCCTTACATTTAAAGAACATTGTAAATTACGATATTATTAAAACATTATATAATGGAAAATTATAGACGTACATATTAAGTTAGTATTAATATTTTTTCAATATTTGTACTGTAATTAAATAATATTGATAAAACAGTATTATTTAATTTTCTTTTCGGGAAAGGTGTAGTGTATAAGACATATACTTGTAGTTAGTTATAGATTTATACTGTATGCACCTCCATATATAATAAGGTTCATGCAATAATAGGACAGTTATTATCCAGCAGTCAGATGTTTCATTTCTCTCTCAACACACAACCTTATAAGTCGACTCCGACCTAACCACACGGTTCTAGACAAAGCTAGCCCCTGCGCTTTGTCACTTACTGCTGCACCAAATGTCGCCATGTCTTCACGCTTCTTCTTCTTCAAAATCTACAATGGCAGTGCAACAAAAAAAGTAAACGTTTCACAGCGGCCCTAGGAAACCCCACAACTTCACTTTTCGAGGTGGAGTTCACTAAAATCCGTGGACTCCATGCGAACCTCGATGCCGT